>CAEGAD010046379.1:0-36394 GCA_903067055.1 Poeciliopsis paucimaculata | reverse complement strand
TATATATATATATATATATATATATATATTTATATATACTTTTTTTTCTGCGTAAAAAGTGGGCATAGAGTCACTGCACAAAACTTCTCTGCTCAAAAAACAATAACGAAGCTCTTTTTAAGATTGATTCTAACATTTAGTCAAGCAAATCAAATAGGGAATACACTGAGGTCAGAAGAGCTCAAAACTAAACTCATTTGATTTTATTGTATACATGCCACGGTAAGAGGAGAAATGGTGCTGCACATTATTCCTGAAATGACATACGGATAGTGTAGTGTAGAGGGGCGGATATCTCACTGTCAAGACAATTTTGCTAAGACTATGAAAATGGAACATGATGCACAACCAAGCTGCTTAATTTTTAAAGCAGCAACAACAATGGAACTGTCAACTGCTCAACTATGATCCAATTAAAAAATCTGTTGAAAGAAAGAAAGAAATGTTTGTTTGTTTGAAGACAATTTCCTTGGAAGAATGAATCAAAATCACACTTGAGCAATGTAGCTTACAGGAGACGCTCTGAAGCATTGTTTGCCAAAGCAAGTTTCTACCAACTATTAAATACATTTCAATACACGTTATTTATGTACTTGTTTGTGTTTATTTCTTTGTAGGCAGGGATTACTTGGGCTTTTGCTAACATTTGTAAAACATTTTGAATGAATGTGATGTCAACAAACCCATTAGGAACATATTTACTTTGGAATATTTGTCATTAAAACCTTTTCCCCCACTGCATATACTATTCATGCTTCCTTTCCTTTCTTTTCTTTTCCTGGCACTGTGGAGTTTCCTTTACAAACATGCACTGTTATAAGGTCCCTGTGGAAGCCTTTCTAACCACAGCTTCTGTTCTGCGTCACCTTGAGGCAACCCTACGGAAGCAGGAGGTCCCCCTTAATTTTAATGCTAGAACCTTTGTTTGAAACCCCAAACAACAACATGTACTGATGCTTTTGGGTGTTAACGCACAGTGGAGCTCCTTTCATGTGCCCTAACCACATGTTCCTGATATTTCCCAGAGAATCAGTAAACAACCTTGATCCTGACTGAAGTCAAGAGGTGCCATCTAAGATGTGCATGTAAACTGTGGATGGGGGGCGGCGAGTAAGACAGAGTAAGAGAGACAGGAGACATCTGTCGAGCAGGCTCTCATTTCGTAAGAGGAGAACGTCTATTGGTTGCAGATGATGCCCTCTGATAAAAAACAAACTCTTAAGATAGCATTAGAGATCTCATTGACACTAAATAGCAATCAAACCGTTGATTTGCAGCTGAGTTGTTTGTTGTTGGCAGTGGAAAGCAAGGACTTGCTGCCTGCTAACTTTTTTGTCACATCATTTACCCAGAGAGAGATGGATGTGTGTGTCTGTCAGGGCGGAGTTTACATGTATGTTTTGCGTGTTTGCCTGCGTGTGTGCAGGAATGTGTCAGTATGCTTCAGGATGACTGGGGGTGGACCGGGATGTGATGGAGATACTGGTGCAAGAAAGTGCGTGCAACCATCCTCTGGGAGTTTTGTATTCATGCTTGGTCCCTGAATCACCCTTTACTATGCCCTCTGCCAGGTAGTCAGGAGAAAAGCAGACAACAGAGGCCAATTACCTTTTAAAATGTGCTATTATTATCCCCGGAGAGGCGGCAGCCCTCCTGCCACTATGTCTAATCTCATCTCAGAGGGAGAATCCGGCTCTACCCTCTCCAAAATGTTTATTTATGCCACACATTTGCCATAGGACATGGAAAAGCCCTTATTACAGGTCATCACAGCAGAGTCACAACACATTACTCATATTTTGTCCTTTAACCTGCCATTCTCAATAGGGAAGCTCTTTTGAAGTCCACACCCTGTCATAAAACATGGCCATTATTCTATTATGAGAGCTGTATTTGAAGCTGTTTTTGAGCTGTAGATAAAAAAAAAAAATTAAAAAAAATGCATTTTCCATTACTTTTATGTTGTTGTTTTCTTTTGGTGTTAATGACCTGCAACGTATGTGTATAATAGTAAAACCACTGGATGAGTAAACATGGATTGAAACTGTTGATACAAAGATAAAGGTATAATTTACAAAAATGATTTATAAATGGCTTCAATATATTTGGCATGTAGCACCTTCCTGTTATTGTACCACTGTAAAGTCACCAGCATGTGGTAAGGTTCTCATTTTGACACTCTTAACACCATTTGCTTTCATCCCCTCACCCGGATGTTGAGGCCATTGGTACTGCAGAAGACAATGATCACTGCCAGCATCTGGGCCTGGCTTTGTACCTGCTTTGATGTCATATTTTAGTGCACAGTGGGCTGTGGGTGATGCCAAAGAGCACCCATAGTCGCCAGTTTCTGGCAAGCCATCTTTCATCAGAATGACATAGCCTTGCCACTTGATTACTTTCCACATGCTCTTCCCAGCCTGGGAATTTTTTCGCCAGAAACATGAAATCATCACCTCAGCTTTTACAGCCCTCTCTCTCTCTCCCCCCAAAAAAGGCACATCGAAGACATTAGTTTGTGTGGTATCCAAGTAGTTGCTTTTGGAGAAACCAGAGGAAACTTCAGTATGGGCTGGACTTTTGTTACCACTTTAGTTGCCGATACTCTTGTATTACTGCTTAGGATTACCTTCACAGAATTGGTATCTGTCACCCAATAGTTTTATTGAATTAAAAGAAAGATGATTTTGACATGCTGCACAGCGGCGTAGTAGGTAACACTGTTGCCTTGCAGCAAGAAGGCCTGGGGTCTTTCTGCATAGAGTTTGCATGTTCTCCCTGTTCTTTCCGGGTACCTCCGGCTTCCTCCCACTGTCTAAAAACATGACTGTTAGGTGAATTGGTCTCTCTAAATTCTCCTTAGCTGTGTGTTTGCATAGTTGTTTGTCCTGTCTGTCTGTGTTGCCCTGCAACAGACTGGCGACCTGTCCAGGGTGACCCCGCCTTTCGCCCGAAACGTCCGCTGGAGATAGGCACCAGCACCCCTCCCGACCCCAGTAGGGACAATGGTGTACAAAAAATGGATGGGTGATTTTGACATACTAAACTGTTTTGTGTATCTTAAATTAGTGATTAGCAAGAAAAAAAATGTGCATGACTAGCATTATTTGCCTTAAATATTGATCTCTAAATATATTCCCCAGACATGGTTTGTGAACTAAGACAAAAATAACACTGGTGACACTGGGGTTGCCTTTAGTGGTACTCAGATTAAGTTTTTGTGAATTAAATATTTACAAAGTAAATACAGCATAACTATGATGAAACCGAAAATAGAGAACCAGAAACAAGGCTTCTTGACCACTTGTGTTATGTTCCATGTACTTATGAAGTTGTAACTTTGGAGAATTAACTTAACCCTCTTCCAGTTCCAACATTAAGAGGAAGTGGCACCATAATAGTATATAACAGCTTGCAACAACAGATTCCCTCTCTGGCTTTGTGTCATACTGTATGTGCAAGAATTGTACTGTGAAACAAACAGCCAAAAGTGCAAACAAATATTTATTGAAGCTCTTTCACATGCAGAGCAACTTATTCTGGGTTCTGAGGTGCCAACTTCCTGTTAATTTTCAAACTGTTTACATGTCGTCTTCAAAATAAAAATGAAATGCATACTTACGCTGTATCTTTAAATGTGTCTGTATGTGGTATTATGGAAATTGCTGATTGGATAAAAAAAGACTACATTTTTGAGTTTTTCATCAGGTTGGGGTCTGTCACGCTTTAAGTTCGCCAGTGGCTGGAACAAGTCAATTTGAACCATATTCAACATAGCCTTTGATGGTTTGTGTGGAAGAGCATCCTCTTACAAAAGCAGGTAGGTATTGTGGGATCTAAGTAGAAAAACAAACAGACATATTGAAACCACTTCCAACAAATCCACGTGTTCCTTTTAAAATTGTGCGTCATCACCACAAACATTCTGTCTTTGGTTTGAGGTCATCTGTAGGTATATTTATTGTAAGGAATTTAACATATCTGTTTGGGAATGTACAACGCCCACTTTCTTTTCTCCTGTGTCCAGAGGAAGGTGGTCATTTGTGGTTGGAGAGAAAAGCATTACTCAAGCTTAACTCACAGAGGGAAGAAAAAGCAATGAGCGGGACACATCATCTTGTTTTTGTCATGACTAATAGGGTGACTGCTACCAGCATCCTCTGCTATGTCTATGAAGTTATGATCATCACATTCCTGGAATCTTCTGTGAACTTTATAAAATACAATGGTTAAAAAGAACTTTACAAATGCTTTTATGATGCTCCAGTTAATTTTCTTGGTGATTCTTCTACTAAAAGTACAAAAATGATCGATTGAAGAACTAAGCAGTTATTATGGTGGAACAATGGTAATTTTGGGGATGAAAAAACTGGAAAACATCAGGAGAACAACTTGAATTCCCACAAAGAGAGCACTGTCACATCTGGTGTGCAGGTGTAGCAGAGTGCGTCTTGTATCACAAATATATCTTTGCAATACTATTTTTAGGGAGCTCCTCGGAGTGAGACTGAAGGGGTTACCCACTATCAGGGACACCGAGCGGAAAGCTTATCTGCTTAAAGAGATTGTTGAACAGCCGGGTTACCGCTGGGAAAGGACAACTGTAACGTGTCTGAAGCGTAACCTGTTCTCCAGCTTTACCTTTGAAACAAGATGAAGATCAGCTGTGGCTCTGAAGTCATTGCACCTTCAAAGGTAATTAACACATGGGTTTTGTTTGGGCCCGATGAACCCCAGATTATGTAGGTACAGATGGTCCGTGGGGTCGACGACAGACTCCGAGAGCAAGGTGTGCTCCGATGTGCTTTCATGTCAGCAGGAAGTGCTTGACCCCCGGCCCCTCTTGACCTCAAATCGAGACTGTCAACACCACTTTCTTGAGAGCCCTGTAAAGTTTAACATGTGGACAAAGACAGAAGGCTTGAGGAGCAAGTGGACCCAGCTGGCATCTCTGCTTTGCAATCCTCTTTGACAGTTATGTAAATGCAGAGTTATGTAAGATCAAAGGCTTGTTTTTATCAGTCGTGTGACTGAAAGTACATCAGTCTCTAAGCATGAAAACAGAGATAAGAAAAATGTTTTCTATTTTATCCAGAATGAGTTTTTTTGTGTGCCCTTTTTGTTTTGAGCGTGTGCCTCATATTTTTACTCTCTGATGTTTTCTTTTTTCTTTTCTTTTTCTTGCTGTAGCAAAGGGACAGGTCCTGTTTTCACCTTGATAGATCACAAACTTACGCTTGGAGACGGCTCAAACAAGTCACTTTTCGCTTCATCTCCTCTGATCTCTTGTTCAGTGCAAAACCCCACAGAGATGTTGATCATCAAGTTCAGAAAGGTTTTTTGAGTCATCCATTACCAACTTCATATGTGATCAATTCTCTTTCACTGACTCCATTTGATGGTAAAGCTCTGATTTGAAGTTATCCGTTTATTCCCTTTCTTTTTAAGGTTAGCCTACAAAAATTATTCTCTTTTAGACAAAATATTAAGTTAACTTTAACTTAAAGTAGCTGACATACTGAAAATATGTAGAATACATAGTGACAGTGTATCATAAAAATCAAGGTTAAGGAACTAAAAGGAAAGATTGTTGTTAATAGTGTCAATGTTTAGAAATGTATAAAAAGGCTCCAGTTTTCACAGGAGGTTTTTCAGGAACCAAGGTAGATTGTTTCGCTTTCCTGTGTTTACAGCTTAGTAACCAAGGCCAAATCATGCAAAAGTGAACAAAAGTTTCCCCTGAAAGCAGAGCTGCTAAGAAAGGGAATATTTGAATGGAGTAGCATTTGCATTCAAATACATGGGTACAATACAACAACTGTAGTGGAAATATTTAATTAAATGAAGTGCAGACTTCTGTTTTTAACATCTCCACAGAAATGAAGGACCAGTACTCTAAGCCAGTCTTATGAGATTTCAAATGGTAAAGTTAAGTTGTTTTTGGTTTTAATGCTCTAAGATGGAAATTAAAGCAATCACAACTGACCAGGGTTGTTCTTCATTCAACGATTTTAAATTTACTGGAGCAGCACACTGTTTTGATGGTCTCTAATCTGGATCTCTATAAGAAATTTCTGCTTTAACAAAAAGTTTTATCTTGTATTCATGTCAGCAGCTATTCAGAACAAGTGAAGGTGTGTGTTGTAATGTCATTTTATCACAGCGCTAGATGTATTTCTGCTTTCTCTTTGTGGGGATACAGCAGTGAAAAATACAAAATAGTTTGGAGAGAATAACTCAAAATTGAACAACCAAGTACAGCAGCAAGGCCAACATATTGTAACCACAATCCATCAGAGTGATTAGTCCTTAAGTCAGCCAGGCCCAGTTTGTTTGTCAAATGAAAGCTTTCTGAAAGTTAGGTTCTTCTGAGAACCTCTCGCCCATCAACTGTTGCTGTTCTTCTTTTGTGAAATCAGAGAGCTTCACAGAGGTTCAACTTTAGGAGAATATAACCATAAAAACAATATGTCTACTGGGACTTTCTTTAAAATTTTTTTTATGTTTTTTATTTCCTTCTGAAAGTTTCAGCATTGAACATTATGATGACAACTTATGGACGATTTCAAATAAATTAAACTAATATTGTTAACCTTCGTGTCTGTGGAAAAGCTGCAGAAGGCTTTAAACATTCAGAACAAAAATAACAATGTGGAATGTCAAAAAAAATTAATTGCATTCTCTCACATTCTAAGATTGGCTTAATGGTTTGAGAAGTATGGCTTTTGTTTTCTTAGAGTTCATTTTATTCAACTAAGATTTGGAAAATGTTGCTAAAACCAAGCGACAGTGGTAAACTCTGTTGCACTTGTTCCCAGTTAGGATTATCATAATGCGAACGATTGACTCTATCTGTGCTTCTGTTAGCATCAAACTCATCCTAGGGATCCCCAGAGTTTAATATGAATTACTTCAAGCAGACACATGGATCTGTGGGTCAGCAGCCTTTCTCAGGAGTGTTTGATGATGGCATTTTATTGTTCCAGAAGGTCAAGATCTTCAAAGCTCTCCTTCTGTTCTCCACAGGGCACCCGGGCAGCAGCTGTCAGAATACGCACGGCTTTGTGTTTTTATATGAGAGAAGAGGTTGGTCAAGCCGACTCTCACAGAAATGTTTTTACTGGGGGACAGGGGGTAAGGTCTGAGTGGACACCATAATATTGTTGTTCTGCCCCTTTGTGCTCAAGAGCGGGAAGCGTGTGAATCCTGTCGGATGGTACGTCACCCAGTCCTGGGTCTGACGCTAATCAAATAGCCTTTTTGGCATAGTTCAGCAGTATGTGAAGTGTTTCAAACCAAACAGAACACCACTTTGGCTTCAGATCTAATATCTCTTTTTTCATGCGTTGGTGAGACACTCTCTTAGAGACCAGCGCCAAACCAAAGTCTTGCGAAACTAATTTTTGATGGGTCAGCATATAATATGACCGGACTTTCTGCTTGAGTTACACAAACATAAAATTCCCCCAACCATTTATGCAGCATCGATGAACTATGTTGGACCAGCAAAATGTAAACATTTAAATCAGTCTAATTATAATATAATGATCTTTTTGAAATCACTCAGAGAAATTAAGACATACAACACTAATAATCATTAAAAGAGGATTCAGGCAGTGGACATTAAAAGAAACTAAAAGTTATCAAAAGACTATTGATCTCTTCAAAGCTCTTGAGATTCTGTACTTTAGGTCATATAAGAACCTGGATTGTAAATTCAAGTATGGAGGCCTTCGAAATATGAAATAATTTTCAGTAATTAATCAGAAAATTTTAAGGCGTTAATATTACATAATCTGGATTAATCAAACTACCTATTTTGACCTAAACGCTTCTGTCCCATGGAGAGCTACCTCGTTGACAGCACTACTATGAAACACCTCTAACACATAAAGGTAGCATTGCTGAGCTGCACTCAAAATTAGACAGCTTTGATTGGCATACATTGTATTGTAATAGCGATCTGAAAAGTTTGATCAGGCCATGTGACAAGGTCAGCTCTTGTTTCTTTATTGGACACAAGTCTCTTCAGATTTTGTCTCGTGTGTGTCTCTTTGAAGATGGTACAGCTTAAAAGCAGCTGAAGTTACAAGATGAGGAGTCATCTGAGGAGACTTTTCAGCCAATCAGAATGAATTCCTTTACAGCAGCTTATAAACAGAGGTTGTGCACATGTTCAAACACTGATCTTAGTGATAGTGTTTTACATACAAGCAAAACAATGAAGGTCAATGACTAGATCTGGAAAATCGGATTGTTTTTAAAAGAGGCTCTTCAGCAGCGAAACTAAGAATCACTTTGACAATACTTTAAATCCAGCTTGGTCAACTGTTTTTCTTATCAACTAATTAAAATAAAAGTTTACTACATCTTCTGTCTACAATTCAGACATGAGAAAGAGCCGAAATTCCATAACTATATTTTATATATGTCATGAGCACTGATAGACTCCAGCCCATTTGAAAACCCAAATCCAACAATGATTCAGAGATAAGAGGCGGATTATGTAGCCAACAAGGTTCCTTTGACCTCCTGCTCTTTCCAGCTGACCACCCTGAATCGCTGACTTCCTTTAAATCCTGCTGTGATGTCGCTACACCCTTGCCCTTCTCTCATGACAGGATATCCACAAAAAACTCCCTCTACCTGTTTTTACATCCAGTAAAGCTGAAGAGGCTCCTTTTCAGACTACATTTGAAGTGCCCTAATGCTGCTGAACATGTAGTCTTGAGATGGTCTGTGGTTTGTTTCTGGAATGCTGTTTTGGACTTTCTTACATGGGTCAAAACACTCCATCACTATCCGAAAAACCTATTTATTTTCCAGCTTTACAGTAATGCAGAATAAGGGAGACTTTGTGCAGCAGCCTCTGGCAGTAAATACAACTTGATCTTTATACTGAAAATACTACTGAATATAGCAATGGGGAAAACATATATGTTTCTCCTTTGGTGCCATTGGTATTACTCTGTCTTTTTTCCATTTGCTATTATTTAATTTCTTTGACATCTTTGTTTTGCTTTGTTTTTGTTTTTTTTGGGTTTTTTTTGCCATGCTGAGTGTGGACAGAAAACAGCAGCATGCATCCAGTGTATCAGAGTTTGATGCACTTTGTGTAAAACCAATTTTGGTCACATATCATTAGCTCTGCTGTAAGTTCACTTGCTAAGGACACAGTAGCAGAGACAGCTTAGTGCTTAAAAAATGCTGTCACTTTGATCATTTCCTTCTGGTCTTTCATCTTAGTACTCTTGAAAGGGCTAGTAATGATGTTTAATTGATTACATAGCATAAACAAGCTTGGTTTGCTCTCATATCATTCATTACTTCCCCCCTCCCCTCACACACACACACACACGCCCACACACGCCCGCACGCATGCACACACTTCATGTGTTCCCTCCAAAAGAAGATCGCTAGCATGCCATTTTGGGCCTTTCTCTTTCTTCTTCTAAAACAAATAAAGACATCAAACATCAAAGCCATCCCTGGTTAATAAAAGAAGACCTCAAATATTTTCCATTATGTTTAACATGGTTTTGGGTTTCACCAAGCATAGAAATAACAACAGGACAGAATAAAGTGACGCCTTTTTGTTGTGCTCCATTTCTGTGTTACAGAGGTTAAGCAGACCAAACTCAAGCCTGTTCTTTGATCTTGTCGCCTCTAATTATTTAAAGGTAGCCTTTCTCTCCTCTACTTCTCTTCAGAGACACGAGTCCCTCCACACATTCGTTTACTCCTTCTTTTTTTTTCTTCTTACTGTCCCCTTTCACTCTTCTGATTATGATAGCCAGAGTTCCTAGCTAAAACAACAGTCTGTCAGAGGATCCCGTTCCTTTGAAGTTCCACGTCAGTCAGTCGAGTTTCTGTCTGGGCCCAGAGCTCTGACCCCTGACCTGCAGTGATTACTTCCGTGGCGCAACCAAGCAGAGATAACTGTAAATGGAGCCCTTTGATATCCACTTGAGAACAGTAGGCCGGGCCTGGAGGGAAAAAACACAATGATGCTCAGGCATCTAGCATGTTTGTGCAGATACTTGCACAGATACACAGACAAGGGAACCATATGGTGGAGACCAGAAAGACAGAATTGAGTCTCTGATCAAAGCTGGCCCAAAATTATCTTTAAATGTCTCCGTATCTAAACAAGAGAAGCACTGAAGCCTCTGAAAGCAGAGACACTGAGGAAAATATGGTTGAATAATGTACAAAAAATAAATAAATTGCGGGGCTTTCCAGAAATAAAAAATTGCTTCAGACTGTACTAAAAATTAAATATTCACTGCATTGTGCTGGCTTTGTCAGTTAGCATAGCTTAGAAGATAAATGGGGTAGAAGGAGCAAAATGTGCAACTCAAAAGAGCTGGGCATAAACCTGTAAATAGTTAAATCCTAATAAATCATGCCATTGCGATCCGTTTATTAAAGGACAATGGACAAAACGTTCGATTTTATCAACATGTTTCTTCTGACTGAATGTAATGTTAAGGCTGTGATATTTAACTTTTATGAACAATGTGCTTTTTACATATTTGTTACAACTGTCACTATGTCCTGGAATTATGAGACAGGCAATCAGAGAGGAAAAAAACAAGTTCTTCTGCTACAGATATACAACACTCAATCAGAAACAACCAAGTGGATCTTAGTGCTGTCAATTAAGCTAGGTGTATGTGCTTCTCACACCCTCCTTTTTGATGTCTGCTGTGCTACAGTTTCTTCCCCACAGCAGAGCCTGTCATGAATGCTAACACTAGTTAACATGGCCAATAATTATAGATAAATGGATAAACAGTTTTCATGTAACAATAAGTTGTTTCTCCAACATTAACCCATTGAGTGGTACTTCCCAATTATATCCCAGTTATGATATGCTTCAGTCAGATTCAGTTATTAAATCCAGTTAATGTTTTTTTTTAATATGGAAACCAAGCCAAGCCATTGCATTGGATCCTTAA
This sequence comes from Poeciliopsis paucimaculata, assembly GCA_903067055.1. Lineage (NCBI taxonomy): Eukaryota > Metazoa > Chordata > Actinopteri > Cyprinodontiformes > Poeciliidae > Poeciliopsis > Poeciliopsis paucimaculata. The sequence continues at coordinate 25,433 of CAEGAD010046379.1, read as the reverse complement.
CTTTACACTAATCACTTACACTGAACAAGCATGTGTTAGCAGTGGAGAGGAATGATTATGTTTTGACTAGGCCCTGTTTTAGCAAGACTGTTGTAATATGAAAATGTCTCCACGAGACCCACAATCTATTTATTTATTTGTTGCTGGAAATTAGTGAGCTTAAAATTGTTCTTTTCCTCCCTGAGTTCTTCTGAAGAAAGGCATAAAGGCTGTTCAAAACTGGGCATAAAAATACTGCAGCAAATTAAGGATTCTTTTTATTCTAATAGTCCATTTGTTTCTCATAGATTTCTGGAATTTACTTATTTATTTATTTATTTATTTATTTTTGCATGTATACACTCGCCTGTGTCTTTGAGATGAGTACAAACTCATCTGGACATATTTTCATCTGTGTCCAGATGTGAAGCGGAAATCACATCTGCGAAAGGGCAAGGATATCATTCCTCCCAATAAATTTTAACAGTTGTATGGGACATTTTTAACTCCGTTCTACACAAAGCGAAAGTCATAAGTGACTACAGGTTTGTAATGGTTGTCTCTAACCAAAATGAGCCTTCTGAAAAATGCTCTGCCCCAGACACATGCAGTCATTACTGGAATGACCGTCGATGTGTTTATCTAAACAATATCGGAGCTGACCACACTCTCCTGGCGAGGACCAAATGAAGATGAGCAAACGAGCGCAACTGACGGCGACTCACTCGTCTCTTTCAACCTCCACAATAATTATGGCCTTTCTTTTCTTTACTGTGTTCTTCCAGCGAACTGTGGTATTTTCTTCTCATTTCTCCATTTCAAAAAAAAGAAAAACAAATACCAGAAAACTAGCATGCTGCTCAACTGAATATCATGTTAAAGCTCAGAATAGTAGACACAAAGCCTTGTAATTTACAGAACGGATTTGTCTTGTTGACCTCCAGTTCGTTTTTGTTGTTTGTTCTTCTTTATCACAAAGGGGCTTAGAGAAACGTGCATGGACACATTTCCCTTTTAAGTTTGATTTGACTTTTTGTTCACAGTACAATTCATTTACATGTACAAAGTTATGATGTTTTTAAAAAGAGGGTTAACAAAACCCACCCTGCAACCTTCATGATAATCGAGCTCATAGACATTTTATTTCAAGTAGAATTTTTTAAAAAGATAGCCTCTTATTAAGTTTGATCCATCTTCCCATCAACTGCTGATGAAAAGCGTCCCCACAGCATTATATTGCCACCCACGTGTTCCACTGTGGGGATTTTGTGTTAAGGGTGATTTGGAGTGGTGGTTTTTCACCACACACAGACTTTTGCATGAAGGCACAAAAAATAAGTGCTTTGTGTTGCCTTTCACAGAACAGCTGTCCTTATGTTGATATTAGATCACACAAAGATGTAATCATTTTACTAATTAGTTCACTTCTAATGGCAATCGCTTGCACTGGATTTTATTTGCGGTATCATTCCGCTTTGTTATTGACAGCTTTTTATGGGACTATAACTTAAAATCTGATTAAATTATGCTGAGGTTTGTGGTTGTAATGTGACAGAACTTGAAAACCCCTTGCAAGGCTCTGCATAACTTATACTAATTGCAAGTCTCTGACCTGAATTTTGTCTGAATGTCTCGAAAACATTAAACTGGTGGGAAAAAAACAGCTCCTTGTTCTACGCTTTGCTTCGTAAAGAAGGTCCAGACCCTTTGCTATTGAGAAATGATTGCTTCCTGAAGCCGTGGACTCTGTTGACGTTAAATGTTACCCAGTCTCTAACGTTTGCGCCGACGTAATGCGTCAGTTCGACGCTAGGAAGCTTACCTGTGCTATAACCGAACATCCCCCACTGTGAACAGAGAAGTGCCAGCCCAATGGGATAGTTGTTAATGTTAATTCCATATTTGGAAGCGTGGCCAACGCAGATTGAACGGCTTCGTTCACTTCCTCCACTGATCTTGCTAAAACTACAGGAAGAATACAGTTCTAAAACATAGCAGACAATCAACATCATCGTTCATAATTTCTCTTTCTGTTTGCTGATTGCAATTCTAGTGGAGGAGTCTAAGTAAATGGCAGAAATTCCAGACTGTTTGTGAAGTGAGATTTTAGTCAAGTGCACTGGAAGGCAATGGCCAAGCGACTAATACATAGGATTTCTTCCATTGTTAGGGCACATTCCACATACTAACATAGATTTCATTTTATTAAAACCTGCCTTTAAATAAGATCAATTGAGTATTATTTACTATCACAATGTAAAGATTTTCTGACACAAAAAAAAATCCACTAAAAGATACAAACTTATGACGTTTGCATGCACAGAGGCCAACATGACATTCTGAGATCACAGAGGTTGTCTACAGCCTGTTTGATCTGCACCACACTGTGACTGACAGTGTGTTACAGATGGATTTGACTATCAAAGCTGCAAAGCAAAAATAAAATCTGATGAAGATTCAGGTTGCTGAGAGAGAAAATTTGATTCTTTCCAAAATATCACATTGTCCTGTCTCCTGCCTGTAAGGATTTTGTGTTACATGGTTATCGCTGGACCTATGTATATGAAAAAGAATATCAAAGCAAATAATTCATCTTTAAATTTGCATTTTCACAAGTATTGTAGCAATTTGTATTCCCCTTACTACATTATTGTTGTCTATTGTAGCATGCAAATGTTAAAATAGGTATTAAGACAATCTGCTTGTGATCAGATACGAAATAAAAGGAAACCATTAGCATCCTAATTCAGAGTAAATGCACATGATTTTATTTTTTTTTTCTGTATAAATAATTGGCAACAAAAGGATTATTTAAAACCGGGGTGTTTTCGTTACAATCTTAGAAACATTTTTACCCCCACTAAAGCTAAATAAAACATTTACAAAATGTTAGAAAATGTTTTTTCTATTTCTAATATTGAAAATTTGTCGTCACTTTTGAAGAAACACCGTTTTATTTCCATTACCAAAGGGTTTAAGCAAAGGGTTAAAATAGATTTTTTGCAATAAAAATTTCATTTATTGTCTGAATATAATCACATACATTACACAAACAGAAACAAAAAAGCCTGCATCAAACTATTCTGAAATCTCTCTATAATTAGTTTTTTAAACTAATATAAAATGCAACGTGCAGTTATGCTGTTTCAGACCTCTACCTCAGGAGGGAGCTGCAACTGCTCAGGAGTCTAAGCTGTGGACAGAAGGCCTTGTCACCTGTCACCATCTGTACACACTTTTTTAATGTAATTCTAATCCACACCTCCCTTTGGAAAACTGAATAAAGATCAGAGAGCTGTTTCGCAGGATTTTTATTGTCTCACCCCCATTTTTTTTAGTCTGTCAGCACACATCCTGTGTTTTGGAGTCCACCATCTTTTGATGAAACAAAGGAACAGATTATGAGAACTTGTTGGATGACTCATTCCAGGTGACATTAGATGATGTCAGTGTGTAAGAATAATGTTTCCATTTTCTTTCGTTTTTTTTTTTTTTTTTTTTTTGTTTTTTTTTACAACTTTCATTCTTTGTTAATTTTTTTATATACGTTTGCCCCGTTGGAGTCTGCAAAGACTTGATTTACTGGCAGAGCATTGCACCCCTTTCATGTCCCTTCTGTAATTACTTCAATTAGTCATGCAGGAGAGGAGGGTTTCAGCTGCTGTCTCTGCGATTATAATTTACTCCCAAACCAAGATAAACTCTGCAGTGTCCCTGGCATATTCATCATTTTAATTTCGGTCATTTCTGTCCACGGGCAGCAGGATGAAAGACACCTAAGAAGTCAGTCCTTCATTCAAAGAAATTATATTAGCTTGTAGCTGTGATTTATTAGTTTTAAATAAAAACTAATTAAGCAGGGTCTTAAATGAAGACCCTGCTTTTTTTTTTTTTTTTTTTTCTCTTCCTTTCTCAAACAGTGGCATGTTGTCCACTGTCTTTGAAATGTAAATAATTTGACCACTGCCTGGTTACGCCTCCCATGTAAACAGACTCAGCTTCACCGGCCCTTTGCCGATGCAAATTTTGTTTCAAACTTTGTGCAGAATCAGGTCAGTGAGAAGGGGCGACCACTTGAGGAGATCCAGCTCTGAAGACCTCTTTCATCTTGTAGAAAAGTGATGAACTTCGGCTGTAGTTTATTGCCGGTGTGATTTTTAAAAGCACCCCCCTCCTGGCTCTTTGAAGTGAGAACGGCTCAGTTTTCCACCGTGCCACTGCCCGTCGCTTTCTGGAATGTGATTGGATTAGATGAAAATCCTTTTTCAAAGACCAGATTGTTTGGCTCAAATGTATTATTTATTTGAGAAATTTGAGAAAGATTTTTTTATTTTGTGAGTTCGAACACTCAACAGTGCTCTGCTATTTTGATTGATGAACAGAATTATTTATCATTAGATGTGTAATGAAATAATAATCTCTTGATACAAGAAGATATATGATACGACTATTGAGACAACAAAATTGTTAGTTTTGTGGTAAAGCTGACAATCTCATTGTTTCAGATGCATAAACAATGTTTTAAATAATTCATAATCTTTCCAGTTTAGACTGCTTGTCTAACTATGAGGTGGAAAAGTTATGGTACTTCTTCAAACTGTTTTCAAAATTTAATCAATATGTCATTTATGTAAAATTGTGCATTAATCAATCCCTGTTCAGTGAAAATTTAAAGTACTCAACATGTTGAAATAGAAAGGTTCAAATACTTTTAGAATAAAAAATTGTAAAGCGTGACACAAAGCTAACTGATCAAGCAATCTTGTTTTAGAACATCTGGAACACTTGAAAAAGTTCAGATTTAGATTCATAAAGTCAATTTCTACTTGATATGAATTTTAAAAGTTATGAAATCAACATGATTATAGCCTTTTTATGACAATTTAGTGACATTAATGTGCTGATGAGTGATAGGCAATGATACCCTTTAAAGATGTTCCATCTTTTAATGAATATATAATCACTGCTATTGGATAAAGCAAGATAGTTAAAGATATCTGAATTAATAAATAAAAAAATATTTTGAATAAGAGCAGCGAAAACTGAAACGAGAAATACATTTTTTTGCAAGACTTAGGTAAACAATTAGAGTCTCCTATTAATTAGTTGACTTCTGAAAATAGGTTGCTCCACTGAATTTTATTCAGGAGCAGCAGAGTAAAAGGGAGTTGAAAACAAATGCCCACCATATTTTCAGGTATGTATTTAACATTGTTAAAATCCACATATCTTTCTTTTCAGTGAGTTGGTTGAGCACACAAAATTCAAATAAAATACATTAAACTTAGCTAAACTTGCTGATGACTTTAATTGCAAATATATAGCTTAGGAACATTAGAGCAGCAGTTTGTTTTCATCTGTTTGAGCAAATGATTTAATGCTTCATGGGTTTCAATAAATGAAAGGCCTAGAAAATTTTATGATAGCTGACTAGAGTATGATTATAGTATTTTTCTTCACTTTTCACAAAATTTGCCATGCATGCCATTATGCTGCTGAGTCTTTGTTATGTTTTTACAGCATAACCTGGTCAAACTTGCACTGTGGTCGCACATGTCAAAGTCTTCTGCTGACAGCTGTCTGTAATTTTATAATAGCTACTTGGAACAGACGCAGGTTTTTATTTTCCCCCGGCACATGATTTTTACTGATTCATGTGTATTTTTATGATGTTATTTTAGCTCCAAGCAGAGTTTAAAAATAGCCACAAAATGCTATTCTCAAGCATTTGTATCCAAAGCTTATAAAGTTCTTTACGGCCTAAAAGTAATTGTGTGGGCACGAATGAGAATTGAAGACAAAAGAACTCCCAATTTTTGATTTCCTCCAAATAAATGTTCGGAATAGTAACATAACTGTCTCATGTGGGTTTTGGATATGTGTTGTTCACACTCTGTGGTGTGAGGGGCCAAGGCCCTGTTAATCTTTTAAGAGCTTCAATTGTATAATGAAGTGGTAATCTGTCTACATAGAGAATCTCCTTTAAATCCGATGTTGAGAATGCAGAGCACCTGTAATTAAACTCTTCTTCTGAAGTCTGCAGATAAATAATTATTTTACACTTGCTGTCTAAGAGTGTTTAATCAAATATAGCGATCTGTCTCTCTCTCTGTGTGTTCTGCAAACCTACCACCTCTGGGGTTTAGATGTGTGTATATTCGATCTATCACTGATATTGGATCCTGCTGGGTTTGTTGATCTACTGATGGTCAAATGCAAATTGTCTCCTGAAGAGACAGCTAGCTGGAAAGTCCACACCCGCCAAAGGATGCTGTTTTCAGTCTGACGGGGGTATATTTGTTAAGTCATTTCTCAGGCTGCTGCCGACTGTTCAGCTGTGGCACTGCAGGACCATCAGAAAAAAACCCCCATCAACTTCTAAGTTGCAGAGGTGGGTGAAGGTGGGGGACTGAAAAACATAATCCACTCCGCAGTGTGTTTGAAATGTTAACTAAAGAAAACATTCTGGCTAATGGTTTTGTATGTATATATTTTCTTTGGTTACTTTGAAGTCTGTGCTCACATTGCCTGTCAGCCCCAGGCAACTCTGAAGAGTTGCCCAACTGTGTATATAAAGATAAAAACCAAAACATGCTTGAGTTCCCCTCTGACTTCCCTCTGGTCCCATGTCTTCCTTCTCACTAACACAAACAAACATATTTGACATTTTCATTTTCAATCAAATGGTACTCTTACTGCTCTTAATTGTGCCCGATTTACGTTAAAAACGCAAATTTTTCAATTTCTGCAAAATGTAATGCGTGAAAAAATGTGCAAGCTCCTTTGTCAGTAAAGTCAGAGTAGAATTAAATATGCAAAGACATCATTTGATGTTTTCAGGCCAAAGAACTGTAAATGGATGTTGGATTCCATTTTTGTTCAAGGACTTGCAAGACTTCCTGGGATTTCCCAGGATTCCTTGTGCTAGAGAGGAGACCTACTGCCAAAACTGTAGTCAATCAAATAAGAACTGATCCCTACTACAAAAGCAAGACCTGAATTCCAAAATCTTGTCTTTGGAGTCAACCTCCAATAGAGATTCATAACATCTCTGAGCCTTTTTCCTTCTAATCTGCTGACCGGAAATAAATAATTATTATTATTAATCACTACTTAAGTCAAACATTGATGTAAATTGAGATTCCCAACATTTTTGATGCTGCCATGAGAGATTGGTGTAACAGCTTCTCTGTTGGTGCCACTGTGTGAGGCTGGTACAACACAGAACTTTTAAAAACAATGAAAATGACTAATTTCAGATGGATGTATTTCAATTGGATGAGTTGTAATCACCACAGTCTGAAGACGTTTCATTTCATCTGGCAGAGTGTATGTCTCTAATGTGTGTGTGCATGGCTCAGTGTTCTGCTGGGGGCCGGGTTTGGAGGTTTGGGGTGGGGGGGATGCTATTTTCGCCCCTCATTGGTTGCTGCGCAGTCCTGTCTGTTCTGTGGGACATCTGTGGGTTGCGTGATGGGCTTTGTGGAACAGCTTCTCTGTTGGTGGATTTAAACAGGCCCAGTCACGAGCTCTACCAGACGCTGTGGGCACAAGTGATCTTGTCTCTTTGAGGCTTGATGTACACACACTTGGAAACATGTTGCAATGGAGAAAGGACAGAAAAAAGTGTTTATACACACATAAAGCATGTTTAGTTATAACCACAAGGAAATATCCAAGTGGATTTCAGGGAAAGCTTTATCTGGAGAAAAAAAGACTCACTGAAAAACTTGTTGCATAGACATTTTCTCAATCCTGCCAAGCCAACCAAGCTGTGATTGAGTTTTTGTGCAGCTGCCAGTGTTTAGTTTTTATTGGCCTAACAGAACATGTTTGATACACCCTGACCACAACAGCTCCCAACATTAATTTCTCGGTCATGTGTGCATCTCGTACTGGTTCTGAAAGACTTTACACAGCAGGCAAAGTCAAAGTTTTTACTCCCGCCGTATAGCTATCCAACGCATTAACTGCTCTTTTTCATGTTTATGGATTTATCCTCTTTTAGGATGGAGTGGGTGACTGCTTGTGTTTTATCTTCATCTTGAAAAGCGAGCCATAAACCTCTCTAAAAACCAGATCACCCGTTCCAACTATGTAGAAAGCAGCACAAGATTTCACATTAAATGTGTCCTTCAGTCGGAGAGGATGTCACACTGACAGGACAATGTTTGTATTGGATTAGTCACCATAAAGATCTCGTTTACTCTCTATCTGAAAGTCTTTCTCATGTAGGACCTGCTAAATTTAAAATGATTTTCAAGGAAAAACAAGATAATGTAAACCAGAATGTTAACAGGATGAAGCGAAGTTTAAAAAAAAAAGAGAGAAGGGAAAAACTTGGAGATCAAACAAGAAGCCTTTTGATGTTTGTCTGTTTCGTTATATGTTGCTGTTGTTCCAGACATTTTATTAGTCTTCCATGGAGTCGTTTCATGTCTTCTTCCTGCCACCTATTTTTCACACGCAAACTTTGTATTTTAGTGGCACAGTGTCCCTGATTCTCTTTTTTCGCAAAGCTTTGTGTAGGATTTGCGTGTTAATTGATTTTATTTTAATCTGTTGCACAGTTACAGTGGAAATTATATTAACAGCAGAAGATCCATTATTGGAATGAAACAATCCTCATTTATTTTTTGTTACAAATTAAAGAATTTGTAACTATGTGCCACTGTTATCAGTGATCTGTGTAGGCACAGTTATACTTTAAAGTACCCCACCTCTGATGGGGCTTAAAAGAATTACTTAAGGCTGATCTGTGTTGTGTCATGACAATTTATGACCAATTCATCCGTTGAGCCTCATGACACTAGCTGATGCACATCATACTGCACACGGAGGGAGTTCTCACATGTTTTTGGCTTCACACTTAAGAACTTGAAAACATAATAAACGCTATTCTGCATATAAATTGCCATAGTGTTTAACTAAAGATAAAATTTAAAAAACATGACAGCTGAAAACTGAATGAATGTCACATGTCATATGAATGTTGCAACAAGCTAATATTAGATTGTCACTACAAGAGGTTAACAGATATCGACTCCATACATTACATAGCAAGAAAAAAAATAATAAAATAAGTATCATTTGTGTATTTAAAAACCTAAAAACAAAAAATAGATGTCAAAGAGCTACAAATGATAGACAAATAAATATTTAAAATGGAAATTTGCAAGAATAAATAAAAAGAAAAAAATAATCCTAATCACAGGAGCTGTCACAATACTTCAATCCATGCTTGACACATATGCTTTCAATACATCTTGCACAAGCCTCTTTTCAAAGTCTAAAATTGGGAAGTGACTGTGCATGTAAGTTGGCATGCAAGCTTGGCTATTCAAGAATGCAAAGTCTGATGTGAGGAATTCACATTGGGATTTTTTGTTTAAGGCTATTATAGGACTTTGTATTGTTTTTCAATTGGATGCTGGTTTGAAGAGTAAACCAGCAAAACTGCACCTACTGCAATGCAATGGGAGGCCCATTTCCCCTGGCAGGCAGGCTCTGTTCATCACAAGGTTCAGACTCTTATGAGATTAGATAAAAGCGTGGGAAATTGAAAAATGTTTTGATCCCTGTAGACCAGGCTGCTTAACTGGTGAACCCAACACCTTAGCTCTAATGCCACTTTGAGTTGGCACAGCATCCGACAGTTGCTTGAGAAAAAGTTAAGAATGATATGTGGTCTTCACCCTACCACTCCCGCCATAAATTTACTACCACAGCTTTAGGTAAAAGCCAAACGTTTTGATCCAGTCCAACAATGCCTTTTTTTTTATGTGAGAAACTGCTGTACTAATACAGCAAATATATGATCTTTTTATGAGCAATTTATGTACAAAATCACACAATTAACTGGTTCCTTGTAAAACTAATTAGAAACATCTGTATTTTGGTTCCATGATGTCATGATATTCTGCTCCATCTTTAAAGCGGTATTACCTGGGAATGGTAAAAATAAATAAATAAATAAATAAATAAATTAATTAAAAAAAATTGTGTTACTTGACTAATAGTGCTGTTATTTAAGTTGGCAGTTGGCAACCTCAACCTGGCTTATTTTTGAGGCGCAGCAAGTAACAACCCGTCAACAACTCTCAAGAATTTAATGGACGGCCTGCTAAAAGTAATCCAACTGTTGTTGCCCAATCTTCAGTTACTGCAAATAGTGTTTCCTAATTCTTGCATAATGAGAACTTGCTGAGAAACAAGCATCAAAGACCAAGACCACAAAGAAAAACAACCAAACTGTGTTGCCAACGTAGCAAGAGGAGATTTATGTACCTGTTTAACTGCAAATGTTGTGCTGCAAAAGCAACACCTTTTATTGTTTGGCATAAAAGTCTAATTTCCTTACTTCTAGCAGTTAAAAAGGGCATCAATTAACAGATTACATGCTAAGTTAATATTTTCTGCCCTCCTCTGTGTGTCCGAAAGATATGCCTTTGATGAGTGAATGCTACTGCAAGTTCAAAAAAAAAGACTGGGATCCACTAGAAACCACAGTAGTCAATGGCATGCTTTAAAAGAGACAAAACATTTAACAAAGGACAGAATAGCATAAAGGATGTACTTGCTTCAAAGGTCTTACTGTAAGTGTAATTTTCAAAAGGGTTGGGTTGCCCCCGTTCTGTAATTAAGTTCTTCTCATTGGGTTTGTCTGGAATTAAAAGGACTATTGCCACTTTTTCAGCACGGATGTTTTTATATGTCTATGTTTGGCTGTGGTGAAGGATGAAAGAGAGATGCCTTCGCCTGTCTCCTAAAAAGTCTTCAGCTGAGTGGAAAGTAGACAAGGAAGAGCCTCTGCTTTGTTTGAACTTCAGTCTTGTCCCTTACAACTCTTTGACCAGTCAACAGAGGTGGTTTCCTTTTTATTGTGTGTTTGACGTTGTGATGTTTTTGTTTTCTCACTATAAAATTTGCCTGGATTACTCTTGATGACAATGAAGACAAAGTCAACAGTGTTTGTCTGTCCAGAGATCGAAATGTCTCTTCTTCATCCTTCAAGCTTTCTTGTGGCTAGTTGATGTTTTCCCCAGGTTTCAAACACAGTGTCTGATTTGTCATGCAAACTTATCATATGTCTAAAGTAGTACAAAGAAAGTCTTTAGTTTGACATTAGTGCAATGCCCTTTAGGATGACATAAAGAACAGAGTGACAATCTATTTCAAGTATCCTACAAAGTGAAAATCTGATGACAGTACTTGAGACCAGTGGACTGTAAAGCATTATCTGTGGTTCCGTGGTTTCTTCCTCAAAGTACAGCTCCGGGGCAAGGCCCAGACTTCAATCACAACCCATGCTTCGCTTCAAGAAACGTTTGAAATGACAATGATGCACTAATGTCAGACTCAAATGTTTTGGTAAAAAAAAAAAAAAAACTGGAGGCAGACAAATATTAATAATATAATAGGACAAGGCTTGATTTTCCTGGAAGCTCTGATTTATTGGAGCCAATGAGGTAAAGCTTTGCTTTCTTAAGTGTTTTTTTTTTAAATTATTTTTCTTTTGCACTAGACGTTATGTCTTCCTGCTGAAGGATGGTCTGCAGCATTCTTCAAAGGCACTTAAGATGTATAATTAATAACAGAAATCAGTCATTTGAAATTACAGAAGAGGACATTCAGGACTCTTTGAACCTGTCAAAAATCAGATGACTTGTGGTCCTGTAATTAGCCAAGACTAAAGAAACTGGGTTGGGTTGGTCTACCAACCCAAGCAAAATTCTCCACCCAACAGACGAGGAGACAAATATGAAAATTGGAGTTTTTATGGAAGACACAACTTGACAGAATGATTTCTCTATTTTGACAAATATGTACTTCATCAGACTGCCTTATTTGGAGCCTTGATGGATGCTGACAAAGCTTGTCTTGTGTCTGACTTAGAACTTTTTTTCATCATCCAAACCTATGAGGCTCACCAAGACAGTTTGATGATATCTAAGACTTTCATGTGGTGTTGGAATATCCCCTTCTGTCACGATTTAATTCTGTCACCATTCTAGTAACTGAGAATAGTATGTTGCTGGGATCACATATTTCTCTGAGCTCCTCCAGCTTTGTTTATGTCTTCCTCTTCCAGCTACAACAGTTAAAGGTTTTTCAGAAAGTCAAGAGCTAAATTTAGACCAAGCCTATCATTTTCAGGATCATTTGAGAGTAAGACTTATGCTTGCTCAGACCTACAATTTCCCATAATAAGATAAGGCTTAAAACTGAATACTTTGCAAGTAAGATGTATCAACATTTTTGTTTCGAATTTGATCCATTAAAGAAAATTACTTTATGCTTAACAATTCAGGACAATGATACTCATTGCAAGAAAGCAGCAACCTTTTGGAGGATTATGACCAACTCTCTGTGTGTTTTCTGGTTTTTGGTCTCAATGATAATCCCATGAAAAGCAGACATACATATTTTACTTTACTCATCGTGGGTGGTCTTGTGGGGAAGTTGTCTGATTATGCTGGATTAAACCTCTCATTACAGTTTAGCATGGACATACTGAGATGGTAAAAATGCTATATGTATTTGCAGAGAGGATTACCAAGAAATAGGATTCCAAGGTGGTTTCCACTACAATTAGTCACTCACTCATTCACACACACACTGATGGTGGTGCCCTGAGCAGATTGACAGAAACGAGGCTGCCATTCAATTAGTCCCACTGGTTCGCCACCAGTAGACAAAGCTGGTGTAGTGTCTTGACTAAAGACACAAAAGCAAAGTCTGAGACTGAAAGAAAGGGTCTTTTACCTCCTGAGTCACAGCTGTCCCTGAAAGACTTCGTGTTTATGAAATCAGGACTTTTCAATATTTGAGTGAAAAACAAAACAATAATTTCTCTTAAATGTATATGTATCTTGATTTGTCCTCCGTGGCTGTTTGAAGAGGGATTGATTACTAAAAGGAGTTGACGAAGAAGCTTTGGAAAAAGAAACACCCAGTTACGCAAATGCTCGATCATAGTGACGCAATTATCTACGAGGGAAATCCAAAAGAAAGTGTAGGGTTTCACATTCATCATTTGTGTAGATGTGCAGAAGCCAAATAGTTACACCCATGATCATCAACTAAAATGAGTTTAACAGCTTGGAGCATGGCCCTTTGTATTCCCTCCAAAACTTCAGGATTCACTGGCTGATGCTCTCATAGGAATGGCAGGAGGAGGCAGGTGCTCGTGCCATTGTAGCTTCACTGAAAGAGTGAAATTTGATGATGAATGAATATGTTCACTGGCCACTTCACTGGTTACGTTTGTTCAATTGCTTGTCAACACAGATACCAACTCGGCCAATCACATGGCAGCACTCCAGTGCATAAAGGACTTAAAGATGACTTGTTAAAGTTAAAGCTGACGTCAGAATGGGGAGGAAAGGGGATTTAAGCAACTTTGAACATGGCATGAATGGAAAGCTGGCTAAAAGGAAAGCTGGCCTGACCATTTTAAAAAAACTGCTAATCTAATTGGATCTAATGCTTAATTTTCTCTATTTACAATGATCCAGTGGTTATAAGTTGTGTGCTGAAAAATAGCCGCCGAATGTCAGATGTCAAAGAAGGATGGCCAGACTGATTTGAAATAAGAGAAAGGTAACTCAGCCAATCACCACAACCAAGTCATGTAAAGGGTGAATGGACAACACAATGAAGCAGACAGACTGCAGCAGCACAAGACAACACTCATGCATAAAAGAGTGTGCAGTTTTCACACTAAAACTTTGCATATGGAAAAATTTAGAAAAGTGGGGTGCGCAAAAAAATTCACATGTATAAAGCCTGCGCACCCACGTGGCCGGCACACCACGTGGCAGGTGGTGTGCCGCAGGTGTGCGGCACTCTATTTCCCGCAAAATTTGCGGGAAATAGAGTGCAACTGCTGGTCTGCCCTGTCTCCTCCATAAGTACATATGTAAATTACTATAAATACCCAGAAGTCTGCCAGCATGTGAAGCAATAAACATGGCAAATATGATCAATCGCTCCCTCTGAATTCTTCCATTGGTGATGTTCTCCATCAGAGCCAAAGCGCTCCACAGTTAGCGACTCACCTTTATGCAGCTACTTAAATATGTGTGATTGTCTACATACCTCCATCACCTTAAAAATAATCAAACTTGTTTGGAGTTAATCTGCTGATCCAACCATGTTTTATTTTTTTTAGTGAGAATGAAATTACCTCATAGATGCATTTTGCACAGAACACTGCGTTACATCTTTATGAGACAAAATTTATTTTATTTTTTTTACATTCTAGTGAGGTTGTCGCATCCTTTTATTTTTACTTTCTTTATTTTGTGTGTGTATTAGCTTATCATCTGAGGATAAATGTGTTTAGCTTCATTGTTTACTTTAAACAATAAAAAATGAAAATCATGAAAAAAACCCAAAAACGACGTGTTCGATGCTTCTTGATGTAAATAACACTGAATGTAGTCAGATTTTAGTGCATGTAGGTGATGCTTTGTAGTTTGATATTGTCCACAGAAAAAGTTTGCGTGGCTGGCGCACATTTTCTCGCCAGCAGAAAAGTGTGCGTATATTTACACAAAGTTTGACGCAAAGTTAACTTTTACACATGCCGACTTGTGCGTAAAATATGGCGCCACACATTTTTTGTGCGGACGCACGCTTTTATGCATGAGATTCCTGATGATTACTTCTAACAGGATAATCTATGATACCTCAAAGATCAAATCACCTCAAACTGAATCCTGATAATGAGATCAAATTCATCATTGGCCATTAGAGTCACAATATCTTTGGACTGTAGTGAAATGGGAGATTCACATCGAGGATGTGCAACCAGACACCATTTTTCAACCATGCCACAAACAATAAATACAGTTCAATAAAGGGAAAAGTGGACCCATCCTGGTACCTTATAAAGTTTGAGGGTATATTCCCGTTTAGAAATCTCTACATTCTTCTGCGCGCCCTATTCACTATCCTCTCCGTAGTGACAATGGCTCAACTTCCTCCTTTTTCATGTTAAGCCAGCTGTGTTTGATTTTTGCCTACTTGAAATTGGCCATGGGGTTAACATTGAGTCCTTTGATCAGTCCCGTCAGGAATTGGAATTGTTTATCTTCTTTATCTGATGATGGCCCCTTAATAGAGGGACACACAATTGGCAGGGGCATGCCTTGATGTGGGAATTGATAGCTGCAAGACACAGAGGGAAGAGTGAACCGGGACCCAGTAATGGTCGGAGGTGAAGGAGAGACGATTATAGATGTGACTCGAGGCTAACCTAATCTCGTCTCTCACGCCCTTTCTTATTCCAACACTTATTTGACGCCAGGCAGATGGCCCCTTTGTCATTATTAAACACCAAAAGTGCAAAATCTTTTCTCCCTTCCTTTTGAACACATAGAGCTCCTTTTGCAATCTTTAAATGAAAGAATCAATGAGTCTCTCAAATGAGACCTTAACCTTCTGCTGTGTTCATTGAATCGGTGATGGAGATGGGAAACTGTGTGGGTAGACACCCAGACCCCATCCCATCTCTTCCCTGGCTCGGCTTCAGACCCGCAAAATGAAAGCTTTCCTCTCCTGCACTGCAGCTGGACTCCAGGGAGCCTGAACAGGACCTGTTTATTTGTGCTACAATGTAATCAGAGGGTCCAACGACACACGACCTTCCCTCTGCACCTTCCTTCCCTACATTCCCTCCTCTATTCCCATCAACCTCACTCCCCTTCTTTTACCATTTCTTTCAGTGCCCCTATTTCTTTTTTTCCAACTTTGAGCTTCATCATTATCCAAATCTTTCTGCTGACCCCAGCTGACCTTAGAACTTGTTTGATGTGGTCTTGGCATGACGAGACACGGAGAAAAGTTGAAAGTTTATTGTTGAAAGGAAAGATTTCCATGATTACAGTTTTAGAAATAAACTCTCCATGTCTTTACTTAAGAGATTGGGGAATTTGGTGTGTGTGAGACATCAGGCGTCTCAAGTCTTCCTGCATAATCAACGAGGATGCCCGCTGGTGTTGCTGGACACGTGTGCACCTTCTCCAATTCCAGTCAAGCAAAAACAGCATGTTCTGCCATAACATGCTAATAATTTAGTCTGGGATGTTGTTGTTATTGTTGAAATCATAAAATTCCTGTAGTTAAAAGTCAAACACAAGTAAACAGGCTCACACATGTGGCTGCAATATTTTGTTGGGTTTTTTTTGTTGGTTTTTTTTGTCCAGAAGGGTTCTCTCAGTGGAAAAAAAAAAATGTGTAGTATGCACTTTGCATGTAGTCAGACCGACTTACTCTGGTACCTCCAAAGCCATGTGCTACTTAATTTCAGTCAAAACTCAACTGTTTTGTGAAGACCTCAGAGGTTTGTTAGTGAGCATTAGAGAACAAAAAGGCTCATGGAAATCAAGGAATACAACAGAAAGGTCAGGAGGTAATTTGTGGACAAATTGAAAGCAGAAATTCAAATATCAATGTCTCTGAACTTCTCACAGACCATTACAAAGAAGATTGTTCCCCACAACAGTGAGGTTACCAAGAGATGCTCACCGATCCACACTAGCATGCAGGAAAGAAGAGTATTGAAAGTGCAGAAGCAAAACAAAAGACTCATTGTAATGCTGAAAGTTCTGCAGAGATGTGCAATTTAGGTGGAAAATAGAATTATCTGGACAACTATTACACATCCATTTCACAAATGTGGCCTTTGTGAAAGAGGAATGAGAAGAAAGCCATTGCTGAAAGAAAGCCATAAGAAGTGCTGTTTGACACAGCAAACACGTGAAAGAAGGTAATCTGGTCAGATGAGACCAAAGTTGAACTCTGAACAACAAGGGACAGTTTATGTGTGGTAGAAACATTCCACGTAATTCTGAACACACATTCTCTACTGTTAAAAATGTTAGAAGCAGTGTCAATCAGCAGGGACGCTTCTCTTCAGCAGGAATACAGAAGCTGATCAGAGTATATGGAAAGATTGATGGACCTAAGGAAAGGATTTAGTTAATTGGTCGTAGATTTCCATTTTACAATCATCTCACAGCAAACATACAGCCATGTACAACAGAATGTTTTAGTCACAAGCATATTCTAGTATGACAATGGCATACTCAAAGTCCAAACCTAAATTCAATTGAAGATTTGTAGAGTTGAAAATGGATCTTCACAGACACTCTCAAGTCAAACTGACTGATGAGAATGTGTAGATAATTCACAATTTAAATATGACAATCTGGTAGAAACAGATCCCAAGCATTTCACAGGAGTGAATACTTTTGCAATGTATGAAAATAGATGAGTATACAAAACCATATATTAAAACTTTGAAAAAGAAATGATAAATTAATTCATATTGCATGTATTTTGAACAAAAGTCATACCAGGGCACAAACTGTAATGACTACATTTTCAGTAGTAATTTGAATTAAAAGTCTGGAGCTAATCCTTCTCTCTCATTGAGGATAGGTTCCAGGCTCTTTTTCAAATCGCCACTGTCTCTTATTTCACTGTTTGTCTTGAGAGACAGACAGGCGGGTTAGCTTTGGGCTGGGCTGCCTTCTGAACAACAGCATCTCCAGTCGGCTCGGCTCGGCTCTGCACTGAAGAAGCATCTTGTTTTTCAACTGGCGGTTTTCTGAAACCACAGTGTTTGATGTGGGTTTCCCTTAATCACACAACATGCTCTCTAAACATGAACTACATTCATCTTCGCTCCATGACTCCTGGTCTCCCTCCCGGTTTGTCGCTGCTTTTTGGTGAGTTATTGTGCAACAGCAGTGGGACAAGAGAAATACAATGGTCTTGATCTTGCAACAAAGCGATTTTGATCTTCCAATCCGGCTATTAAGCCACTGAAGGAGAAGTGAGCCTCTAATCTTTGATTGGACACATGTTCTTTGTAGTCCTAATGTGTGTCTGTTTTTCTTATGTCCACATCTGATGGGACACAGAGTAAGTATTAAACGGATGCCTAAGATGGAAGCCTAACATTAAGACGGAGATGCTTTGCTCTTTGAGGCTGAGGACTTTTAATTATAAGCCAAGGGCACGATGTAGTTGTGTTTCCTTCATCTTGCTGAATAGAGGGTTTGCTCTGCGCTGACTGGCGACCCGGTGCCAAGCTCTGGAGTCAGTGTGTCACTGGCGGGCACTTTGCGGGTATGAGATGAGGCGTGCTGCCGTGCCTCACACAACTCTGCAGGACTCTCACAAGGCGGCCAGTGATGAAAGCTCTTTTTTGTCTCTTTTTACCCTACTCCTCTCCCTCTCCCACCTTCTCTTCTTCATGGTACTTTGACTGACAGCAGAACCCCATGCAGTATGTGAAGAAAGAAAGCAGAATAATCACATAGGTTGTTAACATATCAGCCATTGACAAACATTAAAGGGCACCCCATGATATCAAAGCAAAGCATTCATGCCAAAAGTATGGCATTGTCTTACACAACAATCCAACAGTCTGCCAATTCAGCTGTCACGGAGTAAGGAAGTGGTCACAACCAGCAATGGAAGGCTTTTCAGCATGTCCTAATGGGCTTTGATGACCCAGCACAAAGAGAGTGTTATAGTCTTATGTGGAGTCTAAGATCTTTCTTCATATGACCATTGTTGATAATGAATACCAGGAAATCTAGGTAATTTCTTTTTTTCTTTCTTTTCTACAGTAAAGTAGCTCATTTTTCCCTCCCTCTCCAGGGTGCTGTGGTGAATATCTCCCATTCCCTCCAGGACTTCTTTATTTTTCGGTTTTGTTTTTCAGGCACTCTGCATTTACACTGCATCAACTCTTTGATGTTGTTGCCTGGGTGCTAGTTGACAAAAGAGCCTCCATCAGCTGGACTCAGGGATGGGGCGGCAGGGGTTAGCAGAGGGGACCGGTGAATAAAGAATCAAAGTAACTGGAATGGGGCCTGAAGGCGTTGGACTCCATGTGAGACTGTGAACCATGCACCCCTCACAGTCACAGCCTAAAAGGCCTGGAGTTCATAGTTGTCACTGGTTTCTTTTTTGGCTCTGTTCTGCTTTGAGTTACATCTCGTTGTCAATGGGTCTGCTTGTACTCATTCTTGTTTGTGTCTGTGTTGCCACTCTGTGTTCTGATATTGTATTTAGTGCACACAAGTGATGTGAGAACCTCCAGCTGTTGTTGGAGCAACAAAAAACACTTCTCCACAAGTGCTGATTACCTCCGTCTAGCTTCTTCTCCATTATTATAATGCCAACATACAGCTAATGAATTTTTATTTTGCTTTACTAAAGAGCTGGTAATGTACCTGGTTTCAACATTACATTGTACATCTAGTGCCTTGTGCCTATGGCTGTCACAGGGCATGAGGCAGTGTGCATTTTGGACAAGTGATGTAGATCAGTGGTTCACAACCCTCGTCCTCATGCATCCCTGTCCTGCATATTTTAGTTGTCTCTTTCCTGCTGCACAACTGACTTAAATAACTGAATGATTAACAAGCTCAATTAGCACTAGATGGCATGCAGAGGAGGCAATGCAATTATTGGAATCAGATGTGCTGGAACAGACATGCATCTAGGGTTGGGAAACACTTAGTTTACACAGTTTTGACCAATGGAAAGAAATTGGTAGCCTGATAAAAACCAACCTCTTGTTCTACTCATTGCTTGGCACAGAGGGTCACAGAGGGAGAGAAATGATTACATGCTGGAGGCGTGATTTCTGTTGGAGTTTTGGAAGCTTGGACCCGATTTTACCCAATCACTAGCATTTGACTGTGACATATGCATTGTGCCAGCTTGATCCTGAAGAAAGCTATGCTATTAAAGCACATTTTCAGCAGCAAGGCAATGCAAAGTGCCTTACATGAATTAAAAGGAAATACAAACAAAATAACAAACCAAAGGAAAGAGCAAAAGAAGAAAAAGAGTCTAATGCTGATCTAAAGTAAATAAACTAGAGACTCCTATTCAGGGACAGTAGATAAGTATAAGTAAGTATCCTCTGGTCTAATTCCTTAGTAGTTGCTAATGTAGTTTTTCTGGATTCCAAGTTCTAATCCCTGTTCTGGGTTGCTAAATAAGTGTCGGTAAGTATCCATCCTCTGGACTTCTGGATTGCTAGATAAGTAAGTAAGTAATCTCGAGACTTTCTAAGTGTGCTATAAATTTGTAAAATTAATGACTACTCCACAGTTTCTAAGTAATAATAAAAACCAAATGTTAAGCCTATCGGATATTTGCGTGTGATATAAACAAACATTACCACTGTGAAGAGAGGATTGCCAAGCCAAACGCAACGGCTGGTAATGAGAACTGCAGGTCGTAAACATTGATCGTGTTCTGACTTTAATTGCTTAGTACTTGGAAGCAATTAAAGAACATCTTTTAATAATGTTCTATAAAAAAAATAGAACATTTTAATTTCCCCTTAGGTTTAGGGACATTTGCAGCTAATTAACTTTCCTATACTACATAAGACTTTCTAAAAAGGCAAAATAACCTAGTGCTCCTTGACGAACTCGAACTGCCAATTGGCAAGGGGCTGGATACACCATGAACAGATTGCCAGTCTTATGCTAAGTCAGAACAGAGACAGTGTGCATTTTAGATCGTTAGCTTAACCTAACATTCACGGTTTTGGACTGAGGAAAAAGTCTCAGTAGCTTGACAGAAACTAGCGCCATGCAGAAAGGCAGTTGTCTGGCCTAGATTAACCGCTGATGAACCGCCTAGATTACTAGAACAGATCCACAGTCCAAAAACATCCATGCTTTTGGACTGTGGAAAAGAAAAAAAAAACTTCAATAGCCCGACAGAAACTAGCGCCATACAGAAAGGCGGTGGTCTGGCCAAGATTAACTGCTGAACACTCCAACACCAACTGTGCACCACCCAGAATATAGAGGACGTCATAAAAACATTTTGAACCACGCACGCACGCACGCACACACACACTTCTTTTACTTTCGGTTGTCAGACTTTCTTTTAACCTTTTTGGTAGTGGTCTTGATCAAAATTTTGTCAAGATTTCTGAGAGGCCTAAAAGTTTGTCTTTGGGCTTTTGAAAAAAGTTCTATACCTCTCTTTAATACTGGGCTGTTGCGACAGGAGCAAAACACAAACTACCTAAAAGTCCAATTCCTAAATAGATGTATATTTTTATTAGTAACAATACTACTGGTTCAGATGAAAAATACATTCACAAACTAACAACTTTTCTTCTGTTATGATTATTCCTGAAGAAACACCTAAATACAGGTTCAAAAATGTATGGTAAATTAATGTATTAAGATATAGTAAATATGGTGAGTAAAGAACTAGTTTTTATTACGGATGAACTGGCTCAGGAGAGGTTATTGTTATGAAGTCATAAATCATAATTTTCTTGCTTCATCCTAAGCTGCTGTCATGTTTCAGTGTATTGAAACATGATATAAATCTACTGTATTTATATCTTATTTGGTTGCTTTGTGTATCTTTATTGTCTTGCTCATTGAAGTGTGTCAAGATATGAGTTACAACCCCAACAGATAATAGAGTCTGGATCTGGCAATATCCAGACTCCAAACTGGATCATGCCTTTAGCTTAGGTGTCTTTCTTATATCTAAAGGATCCATAGCTCAGAATCCAGTGGCTTTCCCATCAAACCAATAAACAACAAGACCTTAAGCATTTTCAGGTTCACAAAAAATAAGAAGAGCTATGGATTGGGACAACTGCCAAATATTACAAAAATATTTCCTTTTTATAGAAGAAACATTTAAAGAATTAAAGGACAACTCAATCAAATGGTTTTAATAATATATATATTTTTTTAATCAATCAAATGTTAATATTTAATGGATTACTGGTTTGGAAAAGATGAATGCTTCCAAAAGAAAAAGTGACCAGAACAGATTTTCACCCATTTGACCTCAAAAACCCTATCTTGAGAACTTCTGTGGCATGCAAAGTGGAAAATGCAGGTAATGCACTTGGCTTGATCACAGCCGTTTAGTTTTTACGTTGTTTCCCACTGTAATTATAAGATCAAAGCATAACGTTCTGTGTCACTTGTTTAACTCACCCTACATACAGTCATCAGAGTCTGTTTAATTCTCACAGCCACAAGGCCTGCTCCTCTACGGATTAGTGTCGAGCATACATATTCCCTTTTTATTTATTTCCTTGTGTGCAGTCACGAAACAAGCAGAGGGTAAAAGAGCATGGACTCCACATGCTGGAAGGGCCCCGCTCTGTAAACTACGAGGGCCTGCGGACGACTGCAACTGGAAATGGTCATAGCACAGATGAATGAAAAGCGTGTAAACAGTCTGCGAACCATCACTACATAGTTGAGCGAGTGGAGGGATGCAGCTTTAACATCTGTCCCGCCAGTTCAACTGGAGAGTAATTAGGCCATATTTATAGGCTGTGCAGTAAACAGATCCACAGCTTATCTTGTTGTGGTCAGGCTTGCCACAGCTGGTTTCAGAGGACAACAGAAGATCTCAGATGTTCGGGTTGAAGGCATTGTAGCAGTTAAAGACTAAGAATCTTATCTGGCACATTTTATCATTTGGTTTTCTTTCACAAGGAGTGCAAAATCCGAAGACAGTTCACTGAGAACTCACTCTCTCACGACTTCAAACACACTGTGAAATAATAAAAGGAAGTCTGGTAACCAAATGCAGCTATGTTTTTGTCCATCTCCATCGTTACCGCATTGGGTTTTTCATTTCAGAATCATGTTTGTAGCCATATAAGTTGGACTTAAGTAGTTTACTCAGCTGCGGATGAACAAGGTCCACTTCCTTTCTCAGTGTCACAGAAGCTGAACCGAATAAAATTGTTCTGGTGGCTGTATTTTTGAAGTTGTTGCTAACCATCTGACCTTCCTTTTCACACTGAGACAATATTTCTTCAGCTAGGAAAGATGAAGGAAGGAGACTGAGCAGCTGTCAGCAAATGCAATGTTTCATAACCTTAGAAGTGCAGTAAATGTCAGCTCCAGTCCTGACTGTGTTTTCAACACCTAGGTCAGAAGCCCAGAGCCCCTAAATTTCCAGGACGTGAAAAGTCCTCAGTGACGCAGAACTTACTGTTTGGTGAAGAAGAATTAGCATTTGCTTACAATGGGGCTTTTTGAAAATGTACTTTTCTTCATTTTGCAAATCTGGAACAACTTAAACAGTTCAGGTCAAATACTTATGGTCATAGCCCAGATGAATGGAAAGAGTGGAATAACTTCTAATCAGGTTTCATCTGGTACCATGGGCCGGGATAGCATATCTGAGTAACATTTGAACAGCAATGAAAATACATGTAAGGAGAAAAATTGACTGTCAACAAACGGCAAACTATATGAGTTGTGTAACATTATATAATAGACATACAGATATAAGATTAAAAATAGTATTTCAAGCATTAAACCCTGTAGGACTCCATGACTCATGGAGGTGACTGAGTAACATTTGCATTACATTAACAAAATGAGAAATTTGTATGTAGGTGTGTAGTTGGCAAGGATTCCTTATTCAGCACGATGACTTTTCACAAAAGGTATAGCTTTAAAACCTGCAATATATATTTTTCCACTAAAGATACAGGGGTTAATGGAAATCTAATACTTTATTTTTGTGGCTGATCTGTTTGGTTATTATTTTTCTATGTTGTATTTTTTGTTGAATAGATCTTTGGTTTCACTATAACAGACATCATTGTGTTGTCATTACTTATAACTTTTATGTTTTTGCAGATATCAAAAATAAAAATCTTTCTGTTGTATTGAGCTTTATTTCTATTTCATGACTTGTGTTTAAAAAAACTAACAGTAATTCTGAGAAATATGTCTTCATGATACTTTAGAACACTTTTTAAAGTTCACCATTCGGTCAAAACAGAAAAAAGAGCCAGGATCTGACTTTAAAAAATATAGTCACAAACACATTTCAAATGAAATAAGTATTTGATTCCACTAAAACCCACATGTCAAACAGTTTTGACAAGCTGGGTTGAAAATGGATATATTGTTATGGAGTCCTATTAATTAGTGATGGTAAATACCTTGCAGATGGCTGTAGCTCAAAGGGGTAACAATAAATCAACTGTTTCTTGTTTTGATCTAATTTCTTCATCTAAGCAGTGGTTAACTAAGTTCTCATTTCCATGCGGCTTCTTGGCTCAGTGAACCAGGGTACTGTGTAAAAGGTGGCAGACCTCTGGTGCCAATAATGAGGAACATCACCATTGGATTGTGGGGGACAGGAAGAAGTCCAGAAGACACCTGGCCTCTTCTCTTTGAGCACTCAGACGTGTCATGGCCGTGCCGCCTGACAGAAGCAGGATGCAGGATATTACACATCCACTGAAGGGCGTCCTGAAGCTCCTTAGTCTATGCAATGAATCAGGGCAAATTCCAACAGCTTCAGCTAGTTATCTGGTTGTAAAAATCGGATTAGTTTGTAATGGAAATATGCCAGTCACAATATATTGTCACCCTCACAAACATAAAAAAAAAAAAAAAATGTGTGCTGTATGAGTGGGTGCGAAAGGAACTGGTCAAAACTTTGCATCCACTTATCACAGATTTGGATGTCATAGTGAATTTAGGATTTTATTTTTTATTATTAGCCATTCTTCTCGTGGCTTGACATGATCATACAAAAACAATTTGAATGAATTTTAAAAACAATTGGTGGAGGCACAAGTTTAAAGTAATAGCATATTTTTTTATAATTCCTCAAGTTAAACCACATATTCACCCCATATCTGTACACCTACTCTAATATTTGATTAAATGTACCTTTACATTTCCACCATGGATGTTTTGTATCATCCACTTGTGATGAAGTGTCCAAGTTTCCATCATCTGTCCCAGACGGTTTTCCTCAAATGAAATTCAAATGACCAGTGAAATAAGTTTCACAAAAACTAACACCCTCAAGCGCCACTGAAATTTGAATCTGCTACTGATGTAAAAACTATCTGGTTTATGTGGAAAAGTTTTATAGTTTAAAGAAATAAAGTAAGAACTGTATATCCTTAATGTTTGCAGAAGTGAAGGTGAAGTTTTTAAACTTACACACATCTTACCAGCATGGCGGTGGCTGCATGATGCTCTGCAGCTGTTTTCATAGCAGTTGTAGTGGTGAATTGTTCCAAACTTGGCATTACCCTCAGCTAGAATGAACGGAACAGGCTTAAAAACTGTGGCTGGGGACCAACTGATTAAAAATGTAGACGGATCAGAAGTCTTGCCAGAATAAAGCTAGAAAATTGTCGATTGTTACAAAAAGGGCAAAGATGCGACCGATTATTTAAATGCATTAAAGATGCAGCATATCAATACTGTTGTGTAATGGTATGTAATAGCAGTACAAATATATGATTAATATATATACATATACACTGCCTGGCCAAAATAAAAGTCACCACCAAAAAATGGTCACACTCTCTAATATTTTGTTGGACCGCCTTTAGCTTTGATTACAGCCCACATTCGCTGTGGCATTGTTTCAAT
>CAEGAD010046369.1:0-29471 GCA_903067055.1 Poeciliopsis paucimaculata | reverse complement strand
AGTCTACAGTTAACTCACACTTTGTGAATAATTTATAGTCAGTCTACAGTTAACTCACACTTTGTGAATGATTTATAGTCAGTCTACAGTTAACTCACACTTTGTGAATGATTTATAGTCAGTCTACAGTTAACTCACACTTTGTGAATGATTTATAGTCAGTCTACAGTTAACTCACACTTTGTGAATGATTTATAGTCAGTCTACAGTTCACTCACACTTTGTGAATGATTTATAGTCAGTCTACAGTTAACTCACACTTTGTGAATAATTTATAGTCAGTCTACAGTTAACTCACACTTTGTGAATGATTTATAATCAGTTTACAGTTAACTCACACTTTGTGAATAATTTATGGTCAGTCTACAGTTAACTCACACTTTGTGAATGATTTATAATCAGTTTACAGTTAACTCACACTTTGTGAATAATTTATAATCAGTTTACAGTTAACTCACACTTTGTGAATAATTTATAATCAGTTTACAGTTAACTCACACTTTGTGAATAATTTATGGTCAGTCTACAGTTAACTCACACTTTGTGAATAATTTATAGTCAGTCTACAGTTAACTCACACTTTGTGAATAATGTCACGAGTTGCTACCTGTAACTAGTCCGGCTCCTTCGCTGCTAGTTTTGGCGGGTCTGAATCGCAGCCAACAAAAAAGTCCGGTTCATGTCCAAGGGAGGAACAAAATATTCGTTCAGTTTTTCTTTTCCTTGCTCTCTTTTTTCTATCATTTTCACTTCGCCGCTCCACGGAGCTCCGCTCATGTTAGCTTAGTCCGTAGAAATGCTCTAGCTAGTTTGCCAGCTTTACCCAGAGTACACCTGGAGACAATATGGAAGATTCACTTGTAATTGTGTGTCATAAAGTTAAATGTAAGAGTGAAAATAAAGCCAGTCATGTAGCACAACACTTTATTCAATATTTTACACCCACCATGTCACTAAAATCAGTCCGTCTTGTCAAGTTTTTAGCAACCATGAGTCAATAATGACTGGAGCAGTCTACGATATAACCTACTGGGGTACATTCTTTTAAAATGGTATTTGAAGCTATAGTTGCTTAAGTTTTTTTTAAAGTTTTTTTGTACAGTGTAAGGGACAAAATATTAAAAAGGAATAATAATATCCGGTCCACTAAGCAAAACTACTTGAAAACTATTGAATTACTGCTAAAATTAATTCACTAATTAAGTCTTTATTCTTTGTTTTTGATTTAGTCGTACATCACTAGCTAAAGGAACAAAGCATTGTTACATTGTAACATGCTTACAGTGGTTCCTGCTTTTTAAAATAATAACAAATACAGCATGGTGTATATTTTTTTTAATTTTTATTTTGGTTTGATACAAGACAAGTGTAGGTTAAACAGTGTGACCCCTATGGGCTCTAGAAGAGTTGTTCAACTTGTTTAAGATATAATTATGGTGCCTGAGGTGACATTCCACACCCCAAGAGCCAGCTTGGGAGCCAGGAGAGGGAGGCCTGGGCCTCCCTTCTTAAGCTGCTACCCCCGCGACCCGACCCCGGATAAGCGGAAGAAGATGGATGGATGGATGGATGGATATGGTGCCTGACTGGTTCTGCTAAAATACATCCTATTTAATCTCATAAAAGAAGTCCAATGTGAGTCCAGTCCTACTTCAAATCTATCCTGGCAATGCAAAATCTACATGAAACCCTTATAGACATGTTCGCAAAGTCAAACTGGCTAATTTGTTCAAATATATTATTTTGGTCCTACAATAGAAAATGTCTGTTGAGACTGATTATTAAAAAAACTACAAAAGGTAGAAAAATAATTTAATTTATAATGATTAATTATAAGCGAGTAAAACATTTTAGGGTAAAATAAATAGATAATAAATAAAAAAGGTCTATGTTTAAAATCCAGGCATCCTTTATGTTGTTTTTACTTTAATAAAATGATGCCGGTCCCTCTGTAAGGTTAAACATTTATTCATAACTCTGACTGTAACAAAGACAGAAATGATCAGAATCTCAGGGGCGATCCAGAGTTCATCACACACAGACAATATTAGCGCCCAGAGAGCATTTATTGCTGCAGTCCTGACCCTGGAAAAGCTCACAAAATCCTGCTGCAAAATCAGCAAAACCAGGAAGACATCTTAAACCCAAAGTATTTTATTTCACAGCTGTATTTAGATAGTTGAGTTAAAGTGCTGACTTAGAGTAATCTATGAGCTGATCAATGTACTCTGACAGCTTGTAAACATTTTGGCTTTGATGGAGAGTAATCTGTCCAGATGAATGGACTACGACATTCGGTTGATCCATCTAAGCAGCAGATGGATTTATTTTTGTTACTAAAATTTTTATCTCTTGCTGTATTTCCCATGTTCCTTCATGTTTATCATTAAATATCTCTGCATTTTCCTCCTCCAGGTTTGACTCCGGTGTGTTTGGCAGCTGCCATCCCCTCTGCGTGTGGAACCATCTACAAGAGCTTCGCTCAGTGTCTCATCTCACTCGGGGACAGTTTGGTGGAAACACAAAAAGACCAGAACACGCAAGACATCGACTCAATCTGCGGGTGTGTGTGTGATGTCGCTTTCCTTTATTACTTACGCAGTTGCACCTTTTGTGTCAACTGGAGTTGTTATGAATGAGAACAAAATGCCAGAAAAATTGATTTTCAGTGGGAAAATTCAATGATTTGCATTGAAACACATACTGCCTAATTAAGATAATATCAAAAAATAAAATGTTCAACTGAAGATAAATAGGAAATTAATTCCCATATAGATATGTACAAGTTTGTATTGTTAAAGTGCACTTGCAGAGATTTTGCGTTTTATATATATAAATATTAGAACATCTTGTGCTTTTTTACACCTGAAGTTGGGTTAAGCTTTGACATATTCTTTGAAATATTATTTAATATGAATTTTTAAATTAACATCTATTGTCTCTGGATGTCTTTGTTTGTTTTTCTGCCTCTTATATGTGTAATAAAACTTTTAAAACTGCACAGAAACAAAATTAAATAGTTTTGTTTCTGACAGGCTGCTGGTAAGAAAGCGCCTAAATATAAATATCTGATGTAGAATCGGATCTTTGCCCAGCTGTTTGCTGTGTAGACACTACACTTGTTCATCCCCTTTTTATGCCCAATTGATTCATACGTCAAAGTTAAGAGGCTTAACGAGACAAAAACAAATAAAACGTTACCTAAGAAAGCAGCTATGTTTAACTGCCAAATTGAGTTACTACGTCGCAAAAGTAGAAATAAAGCTTCAAAAGAGTTTCAGAAAGTCTGAAGAAATATATAAAAAAATATCTCTTCGAAACTGTGATGCCAAGGTTTGCAAAAGATGATGGGGAACAACTCAAAAGTTTTTAAAAGTGGCAAGAAGAAAGCCATTGTTTAAAAACTTGCACTTTTCAGATCATGTCATAATTACTCTGAAAACTGCCAAAGACTTGACACAGAAGCAGCATTTTCTTAACGCACCAATAGTTACTTGGTTGTGCTATGAAATGGGAAAACATGTAACACTGCCCCTTTAAGAATTTTACTTGTAAATGTTGGTCCATCTTGCTGGAATCCGTTCACATCTGTGGTTGCAACATGTCCTACCGAGAGCCAAGCGCTTTCATTTTTCATGCAGATTTACTCTCCCTATCCTCTCCTCTTGAAGGTCCTGGAATACTTTCCATGTCTGTGCCAGCGCCGCCCTGGCCGGCTGTCCAGGAGAAGCAGCAGCTATCTGGGAGTCTCTGAGACAAGAGTCCAGGAAGGCCCAGTTTTCTGGAAACCTCTATGACATGTGCGCCAGCCGAACCACTCTCCCCCCCAACACTCTGCCTGCACCCGACAGCTCTGCCACCTCGGACCAGACGAACAAGGAGACTCTGAAGGGCCATGCACACAAACACGGCTCTGCCAGCATCTCAGTGCTTCTGCCTGTGTGCAGCATGCTGCTGTTGCTGTCCCCCAGGAGTTAGTCACCCCAAACAAAGACACTCACGCAGCAAAGACTCAACAAGCTGCAGGCTTTTAAACTGGAGAGGCTGGGCGATTGTTGTCCGGAGTGAATGAGTGACTGTGCTCTTGTGGATTTGTACTTCAGAGAGTCTGAAGCAAAGTTTCTGGTTAAATGTTTATAGATATAGAAGTTTTTATCTAACTGATGGCAGCTGCTCCACCTGCTGTTCAGTTCACAGTGGAGAAGATTTCTGAACATTCAGTTCTGAAAAAGTTTGATTTAATTTGCTGGATTTGTTCTGGTTCATTTAAGATAGGGCATTTTTGATACTGTGCAGAAGTCTTGGGCCTCTTAGTTTCTTTATATTTCTCAGAAATTGACTTAGACATTTTTGCAATCTTTTTAAAGTTGCCTAGGAAATTGTTTTCCAAGTATTTTGTGTTTTGTTTTGAGCCGCTTATAAAAAAAATACCCCATGACACAGAGAATTACATTTCAACATCTCCTTAGAATAGAAAATAAAAAAATATAAATGTCCTTTATTGTTCCTCAAGGGGGGAAACTCAGGTGTACCGGCAGCAATGTGACAGGAAGGTCGAATAATGCAGAATTACACAAAAATAAAAATATAAAAGCAAAACTAGCAATAACATACTGTACAGTAAGGGCTAATTTACAACATAAGAAAAGACTGTACAGTTAATGAAAACCATAAATGTGCAGTCAAATAGGATGATTTAAAAAAAAAAAATTGTATATGTGTGAATAACAAGCAACAACAAACATTTACCAGAAGTGAAAACAATCAGTGCAAACAACAGCAGGGATGAAAACACTTACTGAGTTTGTGGATCCAGGATGCAGCAGTCTGTCACTGAAAGAGCTTCCCAGCGTCATGCACAGAGTCCCAGACATCGTTCGTTAATGATTTAGTTAAAGTCCTTCTGTCTCCCACAACTGGCATGGGGTCAAAGGGCATCCTAAAGGAGCGTGAAGCGTTTTTAGATGAGGTTTGTTGACAGATTTGATTACAAACTGGATAATGATGCATTTCTCAAGTTCTGTGTCGGGTTTTCTAACTTATTTTGATCATCTGCCCTGAAATAACATAAACGTAAGTAAAAATGGAACCAGAGGAGAAAAAACTTGACAGTGAATTTATTCTGATCAAGATCATAAGAAGATTGGCTCATTTGAGGCAAATTTAAAGAAAGTATGAGAGACTCAAGACTTTTGCAAAGCACTGCACCCATCTAGCTATTAGATAAATATGAAAAGTTTATTACTCTGTGCTGGAGCTTTTTTTTTCTGCCAACCAACCCTCCTCCTTTAACGGATTTTTTTTTGTTAAGCAATTGGTTAAACAATAAGAGCGACAACAGATCTGAAATAAAACCTGAATCCAGCAGGCAGGAATATTTGTTAGAAACTGTTTTCTTTTTTCCACTTCTGAAGAAGAAAATGAGATTTTTTAAACAATGCTGTAAATCCGTATGTACATGCAATCATTTCATGCTTATGCAGCGGCAGCTTTGTGCAAAATGTTTCGCTGTGTAGCGAGTTTTAATAATCAGAAAGTTAAACCCTTCTTGTTTCTAAATTTGGATGAGTAACAACATTTCATCCTCTGCTTTAAGAGTTATCATTCAGTTTAACGTTTTTCCCCAGAACCTATTTTATTGAAAGGTTCTGATTTAAAAAAAAACCTAAAAGAAAGAGGTTCCTCTTAAAGAAAAAACAAACCTTTTATACCTGTAAATGAAACTGCCGGAGCTCCTTCCACGTCTGCGTCCTTGTCATGGTTTGTTTGCCTCTTTGTGTGAAACTGATTCTCAAACTAAATGCTGATTTAAAGGAGTGTGAACAGAAATAAAGCAGTTCTTTAAGAGTGAATTCAGCCTCACTTGTATTAATGTGTGTAGGTGAAACAAGGAGGTGGGCATGCATGTTAAACTTAATACTCTTAAGCCGTTTCATAACCGCAGATTCATGAGCAGATTAATCTCGTCTTTCTTCTCTTCTGCACAATGAAGCGGGTCGTTCCTTGAAACCTTTAAATTTCTCTTCATTTCCTCGGGTGGAGGATGATTAGCAGTGCATCAGGTTCTCAGTCAAACTCATTTCAGTATCCTTGTTTATGCTCCCTTACAAAATGACTTGTAAGGGAGATCCTGATTTATTGAAAATCAGGATGTGTGAAATCTGTCAGGGTTAATTTTTCTGGACTTTTAACAGCTTTCTAAAATTCTGTGCAGACTTGAATTTCCCCTCTGAGGGAGAATAAGGATATTTTTAATCTATTATGGACATAATGAGGAATTATCAACAGTCTTATAATAAATCACTATTGACATACAGGAATATTATGATTTTGTTCCTCATACGTCAGAAATAAATGACATGAACAAACTGAACTTTGTCCCCTAATATTTGAAGTCTATTAAAGTGTTAATTTAGAGTAAAACTCTAGAAGCAGTGTTTATGTGTAGATGATTGGATGATATAATTTTAGTGATATCAAGCTAAATTAAATAAAATTTTTCTCTGTTTGATAAAAATCTACCTGGGCGATGAATCCTTTCGTAAATACGAATCTCCATTATATAATAAAAAAAGAAACAGAAGATGCTTTTATATTTCTAAGGATTTTAAATGTATTCTGATTCAATAGAATAACTAACACAAAGAATCACCAGTGGGATGAGAAATCCTTTAAAATGATTTAATTCATGTTTACTGTTCATCTCCAACATGAATCTTAATCGTTCATATTACTTTGTCTGCAATAAGAAATATTTAAGTCATGATGTCATTTACCAAATTAGTATATTGATGATGTCATCACACACTGCATATGTACCTTGCCTTTTGCCGGGTTATTTACATTTGTTTAATCCCAGTATCTCTTGTTTCTTTGCACTTGCAAGCTGAATTTAATCACGTTTTATTTCCTAAATCAGTTCAATTTATTCACATGCAAGCAAAATGAGTCTGAAATTTAAACTTTTGACCAAAGTCATACAGCTTATTCCTGATACCAGAGTACCAATGTAAAAACCTCTGAATTAAAAAAAAAGTTCCAACAACAACAACAAAACACCAAAATGTTCTTGCTAAGTATTGTGGCATTTAGCAAGTAGAAATAATTTTGACAAGACGTTTGGTCTGATTTACTTTCGACAGTGAGAAAAGCATGTGTGGCTCTTTTTATTCAGTGTATGTAAATATCTGGTTTCAACTGTAAATCCATAAACATATCTAATCTCTCTAAACGCCACCTGCAGCTGGTTTGAATCATTTTAAGGCTTCCTTATTATGACTAAGGCCAATGAAATGGAAAATAAAGAGTCATTATTTCGACCTATGAGTGTTATAAGATGCAGAACAACAGGCAGGGTTTTTATTTTAATATTTTCCGTCCACAGCAGGCGCCATGCAGCATCAAGCTCGTCAGGGATTATGGAATCCACGTGCCGTGGATTGTTCTATCCATATGGAAGGATTTGGGTGCATCAGAGCATAAATCTGTAAGCTGTATGTCACATCAACTTTACACATATTTGAATAAAAAAACCCAACAATAAGTTAATTTTTAAACTATCAATGCAGGATATGTACAATGCAGGATATGTACAAAGTACAATTTAAAATTTGTACTTTGTTTTAAAGAGGGAAGTGGCTCCAGTTAGCGCTCCATTAAAATCTTTACAATGATTAAAGCACGTTAACATGGTTAATCTTCCTGTTAGCAGCTGGAGGCAGAGAGAATGAGCAGACCAACCAGGTTTTTGTTAACATTTAACAAACATACATAAAAACCCAGGAGGTCTCAGCAGCAACGCAGAATGATCTTTGTTAACCTGCTGCTGCTCCTGTTTAACACGCCTACCTCAACAACATGGAGGCACTAGGCAGGGTCTGCTAGTGGCTCTTTGGACCTTCAGTAATGGCTCTAAATGACTTTGGCTGAAAATTAAAAAGAACCAGGTAATCTTTTAAAATAAAGATATAAAAACAAATCATGGTTTTTGACCACTTTAAAATTTTCAGCAATATTTGCATTGGATTTCCACAAAGAATGACACTAAAAGTACCAGTGATATGTTACAATATCTGTTTTCTTTGGAATCTGTGACCATTATTATTATTATTATTATTATTATTATTATTATTATTATTACTGCTAATAATAATAATAATCCAGTCTCTTTTATGTTTATTTAAATACCTAAAAATTGAATTAACACTTTGGTTCCTTAGAAATGTCCTAGATATTTATATTAAAAAGTAATCTTTTTTCAAAAAAGCTATGTGACATTCGCGGCTAAAGAGCAAAATGGCTCTTTAGGTTGTAAAGGTGGCAAATTCCAGCACTAAAACATGTACAAAATAACTAAAAATACAAATAATCTAAAACAATGTAATATGTGAAAACATTAAAATAATATATTTTTTTCTGAATTATATTTGCAGTATTACACCATAAAATGCAAAGTTAATTTGAACCCTCTTCAGCCAAGAAATGAACTCTTACTGAGATGTGTTGGAGGAGAAATGCATTTAAAAGCTGCCGGACATTATATCTCCAAAACTAGAGCTGGGCATTCATGTTACACAGCAAACACTGCGATTCTGCAGTTGCAAAAAGATCATTTTACACGACTAGTTCAAATCTTTAGCTTGGACAACTATTCATTCAACTGGTTTTGCTCTCATGAGAGAAGCCTATTAGAAGAAGCTGCCAAAGCACCACAAACAGTAACAACAAAAATGTGCCCGTTTTTCACTGTCATTTTAACTCAATGCAATATTCAAAGTAAATTATTTAAATGTGTTTCGTAGCACATCTCAGGTGCTTCATAAAGGGACAGTGGTTGGCTGAACACAAGCAAACGCTCAC
Source organism: Poeciliopsis paucimaculata (assembly GCA_903067055.1). Taxonomy (NCBI): domain Eukaryota; kingdom Metazoa; phylum Chordata; class Actinopteri; order Cyprinodontiformes; family Poeciliidae; genus Poeciliopsis; species Poeciliopsis paucimaculata. The sequence continues at coordinate 20,612 of CAEGAD010046369.1, read as the reverse complement.
TCACTTTTGTGTCACATTTTTCACCCCAGTGTGAAATGCTTAACATTCAAAATTAAGACCAGTAAGTGAGGCTTTATATCCCCCCACACACCAGTTGCTCATAGTGGTTTAAACTGGGTCGGTGTCATGGAGGAACTGGCCCGGGAGAGCATCAGTCTGCTGGCCCGCTCGGCTTCTTTCGCCGACCCCCCGAGGCTCGGCTCGTTCGGGGCGGTGTTCATCATGCTGAAGTCCGCGCTGGGAGCGGGACTGCTCAACTTCCCCTGGGCGTTCGGGAAGGCTGGCGGTGTGAACACCGCCATCACTGTGGAGCTGGTGAGTTCAAAACTAATTATTCTGGCATGTCTGAGCTTCCCATCTAACTCAAAACTGCGATTGAGTCCTTCAGGGTTTAGTCAGAAAGTTTCCTTGGTGAGTTTTTATGCTAGTGGCTACGATTCACTTCGGACAAAAAAGTTGCGATGACGTACTTCCGGCGACCAAACAGCCGCCAGTTTTTGTGTGGCAAAACAACTCAAGAAAATGGTGAAAATCTCGTTATTTGTTGTGCGGTCCAACAGGACTTTATTGCTTGCTGCCGGCAAGGACTCTGATATCTTAAATCCAACCTGGGCACTAATATTTGTTCGTGACGTAATGCGCCATTTAGCTGCGAAGCTAACCGGAAATTGCGAATAATCATCACTTGCAGCAAAATCCAATCAGAAAGACAGGACTGTAAAACAAACCTCTCTTTTTGTTAACATTGTGTTGACACAAATCCACATTTAATAAAATGTCTCCTCAGTTTTGTGTTCAGTGAGTTATGTTACATAAAATCCCATAAAGTAGCCTAATCTTAATGCTAAGAAATTTCTCAACATTACTGCAGAAAAACAATTGATCAGTTTTGTTGCCATAAGTTATACTGTTGTCAGAGCTTTTTTATTCCTATTTTTCCTTTTCCCTTTTTCCTCTTTTTCTAGTTTATTATCTATCCTGCACCTATAACTCTGATTTCTGAGTTGTATTTGAATACTTATTTCCATTACTGCCTTGTGTTTTGTACAGATCTTTCAATAAAAAAAAAATTAAAAAAAACATCCCTCATTGCAAAGATAGAAGTGCTGAGCTGAAGAACGAGGCTGTTAATTAAGCATTTGGAAGTGCAACCGACACGGACTGAATGATTTCATTCACTTCCTCCGGTGCCATTGCTAAAACTACAGGCAGGTTCTAAAATAGAGCAAGAAATCGACATGGTCATTTACAACTTCTAGCTTGATTGAAATTTTTCTGGAGAAATCCACTACAATTGGAGAAATCCCAGACAGAGCAGTGAAAGGAGATGAGAATCACAGTGAAGAAAATGGCCAGGCTAATGCTGACCTGCAACCCTCTCTCTTTCTCTCTTCTTGGTGTGAAAGAGGCCCCCTTTTTCACAGGTGAGCTCTAATGAAGCTTCAGGTTTTGGTGTGGACTTTCACCAAACTACATCTGACTGCGGCAAAACATGCTTTCTAAGAACAAGCAAAAAAGCAGCTGTCTGAGTTTTATGTTTTTGTTCCAGAATTTTGCTCGTAATTTACAGAATCTTAATACCTGTTCAGGTCCATAAATGTATTTCTCATTTGCTAGCATGTGAGGCATAAAAACAAACGTACTACCACCCTCAATGGTGTGGCCCGTAAATGTATTTTAAGTATTGTATGTTTATAGGGGCAATTATTTGGGTCATTTTGGCTTTATCTGATTAAAGATTTTTGTAAATTGTCATAGTTATAAATAATTTTGTCTCATTGTTAGTAAATCACAAGTTAATGTTTTTTAGTAATAGTAATTCTGGGTTGGGTTCTTGTTTATATCGCTCCTGCCAAGAGGGTTGTAAGTTTCAGAAAGATTTGTTAACCACTCATTTCTTCTGTCTTTAGAGGGATTTAATTTAATAATTCTCTTGAGGTTGTAGCTCCTTCTTCACATAGCATTGTGTTGGATTGTGGTTCCTTAAGATAATTTTGTTATTCTGTTATGCTATCATGATCTTTGTTTTCTCATTTGTAAGCCATGGTGTTGATGCCAAGGTTAGTGTTTCTGTTTTAGTTATTGTGAAAAATTAAGTAATTTTGAGAAAACAGGCTGTGGTACACCATTCACAGGTGTGTCCATGGCCATAGGTTTAAAATCTTCAAGCAGGAGAGACACCAAGTATGGATTAGTGTTGAACTCTTCATGATTATCCTCTGCAGGTGTCGCTGGTATTTCTCATCAGCGGTCTGGTCATCCTGGGCTATGCGTCGTCCGTCAGCAGACAGAAGACCTATCAGGATGTAGTGAGGGAGGTGTGCGGACGAGCTGTGGGACAGCTCTGTGAAGTCTGCTTTTGCTTCAACCTCTTCATGATAAGCGTCGCCTTCCTGGTGGTGGTGCAAGACCAACTGGAAAAATGTAAGTAAAGGTAGAACGAGCTCAGCAACTAGTGTATGTTTTGAAAATTGTATGTTCTTTATCTCTTTCTCGTGTAAGACTTTGAGTGTCATTGATAAACTTGGTGATCTAGATAGTAATCTGTCAAGGAAACTAAAACTCGGCTCCTGGTCTGAAAGATGTTCTTTTTCACCTTTCAGATATTTGATATTTTGCTTTTCTTATCTTTGAGTTGTTTCAGGCAGTAAATATTCAGTTTTTTTCAGTTTTCCCTGATATTTAGCTCCACTATTAATGCCTCCAAATACTTTTTATGCCTTGTGTCATAATCCTCTTTTGACTTGGATATTTGCTCCAAAGCCTTGGGTCATGTAGCAAACACTGACTCTTTAAAATAAAGATATTTGCAAACTAATCTGCAATATATGTTGCTTTGGTTACAGTCTGATTGCAAAAAATATTTTTTATTGAACATTTACAGTAGTTGGAGTATTCAAAGCCAATGTAGCTATGTTGATTATAAGTTGTCAGTCAAAATCTAGCCATTTATGTACAGATTTAAAAAAATCATCTGTGCAAAATAAAGTCGAGCACAAAAATGTTCACACACATTTGCAGAAAAACGTAATATTTGAGGGTTTATCTTTATCAAATACTCTTTGCAACAGAATGTAAACAGAAGCTCAGTTTTTTTTCTCTCTCTCTCTGCAGTGTGTATTTCTTTATATGAGACTGTGACCGGATCAAGTGAGACAGACATGCCTTATCACTGGTACACAGACCAGCGCCTTGCCCTCTTCATCATGTGTCTTCTCATCATCCTGCCTCTGTCCATCCCAAAAGAAATCGGCATACAGAAATACACGAGGTGCTCTGTGTTTATCTCACCTCTGATAACATCATATATATATTTTTTAATTTTCTGAATCTCTTTTTTTGTGCCAGTGTATTAGGGACGCTTGCTGCTACGTATCTCTGTGTTGCAGTCGTTGTCAAGCATTATCTAATGGAGAGCCACAGGATTATTTACCCAGAGCAAAGCGGAGGGTCAGTACCTCTCATTTTTCTTGGATGGTGTGTGTACATGTCTAGCGTTTTATCAAATTTACTTTAGTAAAATATGTGTATCTTTCAGAGTCAGTTCCTGGACCTCCATGTTTAGTGTGGTACCAACCATTTGCTTTGGCTTCCAGGTACGATCATCTTCAACCACATTCAAGTTGTCAATGATAAGCACAATGTCTTTTAGCTTCCTGCGTCTTGCAGGACTTTCTTTTACTTTAAGATGTGATTTTCCGAGAAAATATTTCTGATTGTGTTGGGTTATTTTTCAAATCCTCTTTTATGTTCAAAAACACAAAAAACAATAACATAATTTCCACTTCTAAGGAATGCCTAAAATATATCAAATGAAATGTAATCATCAAGGCTTTCTATTATATTTGGGCCAGTCTGGGGGAGATGGATTTCCTGACATTAGGCTGCAAAGCAACAACATTATACGATTGTTACTGAATGTGTTGCCCAGTGTCAGAAAACTGGATTTAAACATACAAAATTCACATTTTCCCTGTTTTTATTCTTCCAATTAGGCCTCAACTGCTTCTAAAAACAGCCCAAGCGCTTAAACAAACCACCCAGAAGTTTTCTGAAAATAAGTTAATGTTTCTGGTGTCTGAGAAATGAGCCGTTTCAAAAAAATCTCCCGATTGCTGTTACATTCCACGGGCACTACACCGTTACCTAGCAACCAGAGGGAAGCCCAACCTCGCTACCTAGCAACCCAAGTGGAATTCCAGCGGGTCTGGTCAGCCGGTTTTACCGCTGTATGCTCTGTTCAAGGGCTGCTGGAAAAGACAAGTGTTTAGTTGTTCACTTACCATCTAGAAACCACTTGCTGCATTTTTGTTGGCTCTATTTCTCCTTTTGGGTGTTATTCAGAGTCTAATATGTACAGTTGTATAATTGCGCATCTATTTGTAGCCATTTTCATGTGCAAGTGTTGAGTTAGGGGGTGTGGCTGCTGCTTAAATCAAAATAAGCAGCAGCTTATTTTGATTTAAAGTGACAAGAGCTCAAAATAGGCAAAACTGACCAAACAAAAGTCTCATTATCTAAGAATGATTTTATGCAAAAAATGTGATGAACATATTTTGTATAGCTGATAGACCTATGCCAACCTGTTCAGGAAAGCCTACTAGGTCACATTTAATAAATCAAGAGGAATCCTGTGTTTTGAGTGCAGTGCCATGAAGCCTGTATAGCAATCTACAGCAGCATGGAGAACCAGAAGCTCCTCCACTGGGTGGCCATCTCTGTGCTCTCCATGTTTTTCTGCTTGCTCACTTACACTCTGACTGGTGGGTTCACTTCTCAAACATCGGTCTTTCTCCAGAACGTTCTCACCCGTTGACCACGTCCACCTTCTCTTTCACCAGGTGTGTATGGCTTCTTGACCTTTGGGCAAGGCGTAGCCTCAGATATTCTGATGTCGTATCCTGGAAATGACGTGGTGATGATCATCTCCAGGCTGCTTTTTGGCGTATCGATCATCACGATATATCCCATTATTCTTCTGCTGGGGAGGTAATTCCAGCCTCGGTGGCGTTTGTGTGGTCTTGAGGATCCTCATGTTGTCTCTGTGTGGAACAGATCTGTGATCCTGAACCTGGTGCTGCGACTGCAAAGAAATCGTTGGGGGGTCGTCACTCATTCGTTTGAGAGTCGCTGCAGAGTCGTTCTGACTGTGGCCTGGATCTCCTTCACGCTTCTGATTGCCATGTTTGTCCCAGACATGGCCGACGTCATTAGCGTCATTGGAGGAATCAGTGCCTTCTTTATCTTCATCTTCCCTGGCAAGCAGAAACGTTATTTTTTTTTATCAATTAGAAGCCATTTAAACTCTAAACTCTTGTTGGAACTGGTTGATATTTAATGTAGCTGTCTGACCATTGTGTCTACTGTCAATGAAATTTATGTCATTAAAAAACTAAACAAATCTAATTCAGATTCACAGATTACAATCCATTAATCAGTAGAGCTCATTCAGACCAAACAAATACAATTAAATTCAGTCTATGAAAAATATTAATTCAGTTCAATACAATCAGATTCTGAACATTTTTATTATGAAAATCTGTAAATTTGAAGAATTTTCATCTTTTATTCGCTCTATTAAAAAAAAAAAAAAAAAGCATGGAGCGACAGAGGAAAGCAAAAAACATTTTTTAGCAGACAGGAAACGTCCAGCAGAACCAAACTGATTATCTGGTTACACCTTAAGTCTGCTTCATTGTTGGATTGATTATGCGGTAAAAGTCCTGTGGTGTTCTGTGTATGCTGCAGGTCTTTGCTTAGTGTTCACAATGCAAACTGAAGATGTCTCTCCACGACTCCGGTGAGTGTAAATACTGTACTTAAACCATGGACAGGGCCATAAATACAATGTGTGGCATACAAAACTGCTTTCTGCATGCAAACATTCACAATTTTACATATACGATTTCCTACACTAGTGGTTATAATAAATACCCTATTGCCCTTTTGGGTAGTTTTTGTTTTTAGTTTGTCGATGAAGGTCTAATAGTGAAATGCTGTAGATATATTTTATGAGAGTTTTTGTATTTGAACTGAGCTTTAAACCTTTGCTACTGATAAAGTAAATGCCTTTACAGCCAGAAAACGTCTGCACAAGTTTGATGGGAGCTGAGCGAGGAGGAAACATTTTCACTCAAAGAGAAACTTAAAGGCGAGCAGGTTTGTCAGAAAAGATGCAGGCAAAGATCAGGATATGTTTACTCTAGCACAAGTAAAAGTAGTTATAAAAACTACTGGAGTAATAGTAAAACAGTATTTATTTATTATTAGTAGTATTTTTCAGAAAAGGCTATTCAAGTAGTGAATAACTGATTTAGTTTGTAAAAAAAAAAATTTATTCGGACAAAATTCACAAATGATTTGCAAATTAAATTAAAAAAAGAATAAAATAAAAAATTTGTCAAACTTAATTATCATTGCTAAATAAAAAAAAAATAAAAAAACAATTTCCAAATCAAACTTTTAGAAACTTTTTAAAATTCTTTTTTTATAAACATAAAACTTTTGAGAATATTACTTACAGGAGGTAATGAACGTATGCTGGAACAATGCAGAACAAACCTGCTGAGGTGTATTTTACCTTAAAATGGCCCATCAGATACAGGGGACAGAAAATAACACCAGAACAATGAAGACTGTTTATAAACAAGATATCTCACTTCATCATAAACTGTAAGTGCGTTTCTGTGTGTGATGTATTTTTTAAAAAAAACATTTGTTCTTCATTCAAGTACCTCAGTAACTTGAGGGCGTTATAGTAAATTGTTATCAAGTAAAATCAGCATTACTTCAAAATGAAGTAAGAACATTTTTTTTATTTTAATAATAAAACTACTTATTTTTTCCCATCAAGTTACTGAAGTTGATGTGAGTAAATGGATCCAGCTCTTATATTTATAACTAAAGGTAACTTAGTTACTTGATTATACTATAAAATGTGCCTGTAAAATGCACAATACTGCTCCTTTAGTTAAAGACAGCTGTTCTTTCTTCTGAGTTGTTGAGTTTTGTTTGCCGTTGCAGGGACATTTTAACCATCTGGGGCGTAGTAACAATCGTGGTTGGAGCTTTCATCTTTGGACAGAGCACCACCATTGCTGTGATGGAGATTTTTTACAAGTTCAAAGCTTAACAAAGCAGGTCCTCTTCAGCAGAGCCTCACCTCTTCTGTCGAACTGGACAGTGAATTCCCATGGCTGGCTTTTGTACATATACATTTGGTCTTCTTGAGCAGAACACATATTAATAGAATATGTTTGTGTGCTGTGCAATTTTCAGTTTAAATGGATTTTATTTTACATGTTTGTGTAATAAGTCTGTATATATATTTGATTATGGTTAAGCATGTTTGCAGCAGACGTGTTATACAGATGATCTGTGTCTTTTTGAGTATTCATGGATTCTTACTGAACCTTGCCAGGGGGCGCTATTGCACCATTTATAAATGACTGAACTGTATTTTTTCCCCCACTCCACAACATGTATGAAACTGTTTATTGTTGATATTTTTAGGCAATATTTTGTCCCCTTTCTGCTCATCTCTGTGACCATGTGCTTGAGTGAAATGAGAAGTATGCTTTAAACCTTATTTCTTTCAGGGTCCTGAGTACTTCTCTGTTCTCTTTTTTTTCCCTCTACCCTAAATCACAGCAGCGGTATAAATCTGCTGTAGAAGTGAAACGTTTATTATTTATCCTCTTCAAGCTTAAATGAGTTTTGGGTCGCAGCTGTGCACATGTGAAGTGATTTACAGTGAATCTACAAACCGGTTCTGTCAGGCTCTGGACTCAGAGGGGGGCTATTATCAGCAACATATCAGGCTGAAATTCAAGAATCAAGCAGATGACGCATGTCTGCCTGAACTCGGAGAAAATGATTTTTAAATGCAGAGCAGCTTTAATGGATTCTTCTGTTATGTAACGGATGTTTTCATCTTCGGTGGGACTACTTGTAGTGGCAAAACCTGTGACACTGCTTGTGTTTAGTCCTCGGGATTACAGTTTGACCTGGCCAAATGTTTAAATCCATTAAATGCAGCTGGGGGAAAAAATGCTAGAAAATCACACAGAGCCCCCTCATAAATCCTGCAGCTGCTCTGTGGCTTTATAAAGTAAACGTGGTTCTAACTAGCATGCAGCTTTCAAAAGATTAACACCTCTGCTGCCTGAACACATTTGCAAACATTTGAGACTTTTCTGTCCAGAAATATAAGGTTTAACTTGGCATTTAAATTTTTTTCTAAGCATTATTGAGTACCAACAAATGAGTACTACTTTGCTTTATTCCACAGCTTAAAGCAAAAATGGAGAATAAAGGAGTTTTTTACTGCTGCGTTCTAGATCCAGGCGCCCTGCTTCAATTGGGTCAACCTGCATGACTTTAAGCACATTTGAACCAAATTGGGGCTTTTTAGTGGCTAGGTATCACTTTTTAGGCACAGATGTAAGTGACTATTTAATTGCCATGAATTATCCCCAGACTGGGGCACAAACTGCAGAAGTGTAGTACACTCAAATTACAATTTCATTGAAATTATTGCAATTAATAACTTAATGTTTTAGTAGGCCAAAACTTTAATAAAACTATTTATTTACTGCGAAAACAATGCAGTTTGTTCCATTGACTTAAGGCACAGGTAAGTTTTCAGGTCACACAATTGGCCTATTTAGCGTAGCTTAGCTTAACTGTACACAATCCTATTTTTAGTGCTGTTTTGCTAACTATTCAACTCATCAATCTAAATTCGAAATTATTGAAGCACTATAGAATGCAAACTATCCCCATAATGAGTATATTTAAACTGAAAACCGTTCAGTCTGAATGTGTCAAAAATATTGCTGCTAAAGGCTGAGCCACTGTTCTTGAAGAAAATGTCATAATTTCACAAAGGTCATCCTGGCGTTTTGCATTGCTGGATAAAACTGACAGACTGAAACCTCTAACAAGCTGGAATCCTAAATTATTCTCTGCATAATCAGATCAGATTTTTTCAGTTAGTGAAAAATTATTTCAAGCCCTCATTAGAGAAAGATTACTGGTTGCACAGACTTTTAAGTAGTCTTGCTGCAGTGGTGAGCCTTTGTAACATTGAATTGGTTCTGATAAGAGCCATCGTGGGAGACCAGAGTGAAAATTTATGGAATTCAGAAAGCAACTATATCAATTAGTTGAATTAGGAATAGAGAGAATCTCTGCAGCTCCAGATGCTTCTGTATGACTTTGTTTTCTGTGCATCCAGTTGATGAATATAAGGTCGTCCTTACAGCTCATCCAGCTTCCCATCCTCTATTGAACTGGTGGCTTTAGATATTTGACCTCTGAGACAGAATCGATTCAGTTCTCAGGTACAGGAGAGGTGAAGCGATGTGATCATGTGCTTCACCAGGAATCAGCTCCAGCTGAAAATCTTTGCATTTGCTGGCTGGAGTTTGTTGCACCATTTTTCTTACAGCAATACTGGGACAAAAAAAAAAAAAGTCTGTCAGGCTACAAATTTAGCCCATTTTTTTTGGACAACGGCTCAACAGGCTCAGATTGTGCAGAGGCTGTTCATGGCAAGTGGCAGTTTTTCCAAGTCTTAACTTTGACTGGGAAATGCTAGGAGTGCTAGCCTAAAGATCCCCCAAAACAAGAGATGTGTTCCAGTGATTCATGTTTTTCTATTACATGAATGTCAAAGTAAATCTGATATAAAAAGAATCTTGAAAGCAGCTGCTTTGTGTTGTGTTTAGCTCTGAAAGTGATTGTGGTGTGAACAGGTAAGAATTTCTCACCAGACTTAAGATAAGAAAAGCAAAGGCAGCTTGAAATCTCTTATTTTTTGCAAATTATATTTGTTGGAGTGGCCAAGACTTTAGTCTGACTTCCTGTAGGAGCGAGCTGCGCTGCTGCGACAACAACGAACGGTTCATAAATGCTTGGGAACTTGGCAACAGTGCATCTTCACACTCATCTAATTTGACCAACTTTCTGCTAAAACTGAAGAGTTTATAGTAGGTTCAGGTTTGAATAATATCAATCTTTGCAGCGCAGTGGGGTTCACATCTTTACTTTATCTATATTATGATGCTAGCTGGGGCTAGGTTGAACAAAAGTTGGAAATAAGTTTTAGAGAAGGTTACTTTATTTTACAGTCATTTTAAAGGATAGGATCACAGTCTGAGTCAAAGGAGGCAAAGTAATCTGGGTACTGGAGGGAAATTAGGTCCAGGATGCCCTTTCCCAAAATGAATATGTGTGGCTGACTTCTTATTTGCAGGACACTTTTGATTTTTTAAAGTCACACATGACCTTTATAACTGTTCTCTTCCATCCATTGTGATTTAAACAGTATGCTACTGCAGCTCAGCTGAACACTATAAACTCTGAGTTAAGATTGTGAGCTGATATTTTATAGTGTTTAGAAAAAAGTTTCTTGGTTTCTGTTTCTGGGTTCTTCCAGGAAAATGTTTTCTTTCTGCTTTTGCTTTGAGCTGAAAGAGAACAAGCTGATCCTGACAAAGTGAGCTTTCAATCTGAATGCTGCTTAAACTATTTGTAAATTAATTTAGAGCAAGCCTGAATATCAGCTCTCATGTACAATATCAACCATTTAGTCTGTATTTTGATTCATATCTAAGAAGTGTTTGAATGTGAGTAATTCGGTTGTTTAGACTTCATTTGACCTAAAAAAAAAAAAAAAAAATCTTGAGTTCATGCAAAGTTGACGAGATCACCATCTGATCACTTAATCCACAGATTTAACAGTTGTCTGTATCTGCTGCAGAGCTCAAAAGAAACACTCAGATCAGAGGTTGTTTGTCTTTTAACTCACTTATTCAAATATGGCTGCAGACCAAGAAAATGAACCCCATTCACTGCGAAAGCAAAAACTGTCAGGGGTTAGCGTAACACTCTATGGTGTCTCAGAAGAAGACAGAAGGAAAATCCAAAATACTTTTATGAATAAAACAAAATGTTCACAAAATATATCTGTTTTTATTTTTAGAAAAAAGTTATTTACAGCTTGTTCCTAAATTTAACAGAAATGTTACATTTGCAACTTTACTCTGTTAAGTCTCGGGGCCATGAAGCCCTCCCCGTCTGAAACATTTCAGATCCTCCTGGTCGAATCACAAGCCTGAATGAATCTTGGAGTAATTTTGGTAGACATGAAACTCCCAAAGCTTTAGAAATAACTTCATAATTATTTTTTCTTTTTTAGACGTTGCAGGGTGTGTTGTTTTTGAGATCTTTTAGCCTACTTCATGTTGTCAAACAGGTACCAGTGAAGTGATGTCCTGATATTACAGAGCAACCAGTATTCAGTCATTGGTGTGGCATGATAATTTCAACCTAAAAATGTGATTAATCAGAACCGAGGAGGGATGAGATTAATTTACACTGGGCCACACTGGTTTGGATAACTACTGCACTTTATCCTTTCATAAATGGAAACATTGAAAAATGTGTTGTTAACTACTGTCTACTTCATTTTTAACATAATTGCTTTTTAACACTTATCTGTGTGGACTCCAGATCTCAGACCAAAAAATACCAGGAGCATTTTTAATAAGTGCATTTAAAATCATAATTTAAATGTTTGTTTCGTTAAGCTTTATTTTTAATGCTACTTTTAACCCACAAATCAGAACTGCACAATAGATCAAATCCTTACTAAGGTCAATGTGACATCAATGTGTACCATATCTCAATTGCAATGCAGCACACAATAATTTTGACATAAAATAAAAAACTATTGACAGTTTAGATGAATATTCATGGCCTTTTACATCCACAAATAGAGCTTAATCAGAAAGCAATTATGTTGAAAGAAGAGTAGAAAGAAAAATGTGAATTACTGACAAATGGTGTCGCAAAATAAGATCATGTTTTCTAAAACTGCAGTTTTAATAAAAAAACAAAAGATCTGCAGAGCAGAAAACTTCTATTGACACCATTCTCAAGTTAACACAGATAATCTGTAATGCAGATTTAATATTTGTCCTATATGATGGAGCTGCATGAATGAATGGAATACTATATTTTTTTGGATCAGTAGTGAAAATATGAGTCATTCCTTTTTCAAGGGTGATTAATAATCAATGTTTTGAATATTCTGAGGCAAAAGAATGAAATATTTATTACAGTCCTGTATCACAAACAAAAAATATTTAATCAGCCTCAACAGCAGTTTATTTCAGTGCTCATTTTTATTTTTTGTTAAGAAAATAAGTTATACAGACTCTTGCAAAATAGAATAAACTAAAGAACAAAGTCTTACATGATAAATAAAACAGATTAGTGCACGGTCTTTCCCCAAGCATGAAAAACTGAAATTAAAAGCATTAACAGAAATTTAGTGTCAACATCCATGGCAGTAAAAGATCTTTAGCATCGTGGGAAGAAAATAAATCGTAACAAAAACAACAGGCACTTAGGGGGAAACTCAGCCTCTTTGTTTGGTGCAGAGGATTTTATAACTGATTATTATTCAGCTCCCTTTAATCACAGATCAGTTCTGCTGATCGTCTTCTGAAAATAATCTGCATTCTCAAGCCTTGCAGGTTTTAGTTCTCACCTGCAGCTTCACATATAACAAGGAGTAAAAGAAATTTACAAGGTTAAATAAATTTGGACACTCAAACATCAGGAGCACCGACCTGATCAGATAATCTCAAATCAATCACAGTTGATCGTTTACCATGTTTGATCAAATTGTTTCAGGTCTTATGAATCTTAATCAAATAAAGATGAATCTTTGTACGGAACAGTTTCACAAATTAGCTCAATGGGAGCAACCAAACATCAGCTGCATCGTTCCTGCTTTGAAAAGAAAATTATTAGAGATTAAAAATGTGTTCAGTTTATTCAAAGCTTCAACTTTCGTCCAAACAAGATTGGTAGTTTAAAAATTTGGTTGCTGCAAAAAAATACTGGATTCAGTTTCAGCACTATGTAAGGCTGGTTGAATGTTAAAGTAATATTAATCACAATTATTCAGGTCAATATTGACGTCATGATTGTTTGGCGGTATATCTCAAACTTTGGTGAACGAATGGATTTTTAGCACTTTAAAACTAAACTTACAAAACAAAAACTGCTTTCCTAAAAATCAGATTTTGTTGATTCTATATTTTTTTAAATGTTTGAATGAAATTTTAAACTAAAATACAGGTTACATTAAAGGCATGGGCCTAGATAACTCACAGCAGCAACATTGTTGTCCTGGAAGATTCAAACGCTTCCCAATCTCATCTCTTATCCATTTCTGTGAACTAAATCATGTGTGAAATTCTGGTCATGTTTGTTTTTTTTTCAGTTTTTCAGGAGGAAACAATGCAGACAAGCTGAAGGTGCCATTAAAACTCGGCTTATTCAGCAGAGCCTTGGCTAAACGTCTCCATGCCACGCCGCACTGATGCAGTAACTCAAGTAAATAATTGTTCTTAATTGATCTTATGTAAAATTCAAATTTTATGAGAAACTGAATATTGTTTATTTATTTCTAATTTACAATCATCAAAATAATAATAAAAAATGCTGAAAATGTATTTCCTTCACTGCAAAAACAGAAAGTCTTGCCAAGTATTTTTAGTCTAGTTTCTAGTGAAAATACCTGGAATATAAGAATAAGAAATAAATACAACATAAATAAGACAAAACTACCTTACAAGTAACTTTTAAGACAATAATTCCTTAATATTTATTAAAAAGTAATAGTTCCACTGGCAGATTATTTCACTTACAATATGGGAAAATATGAAATAATCTGCCAGTGGAACTAGTGTTTTTTCTTCAAAATTAACAAATTATTGACTTAAAAATTTCTCAAGTAAGTTTTGTTTGATTTCAATTGTACTGAAACATTTGTACTAGAAACTAAACCAAAATTACTTGGTATGATTTTGTGTATTTGCAGTGTTCTGTACATAATTTTGATTTAGAAAATTAAATTCAAGAAGTAAAATTTACTTTTACTTAGTGGACTGCACCTTTAGTTATGTTTTTCCGTTTGTCGGTGTTAGAAAAATAAAAACGTACATGTCGTATTGTTTTGGAGTGATAATCCGCTGCAGCCTTAGACTCAGTAAGCTGCCTCCTGCAGCAGCAGATGCAGCTTCTGCTGGGTGATTTCAGAGTTCATGGTGCAGAGGAACTCTGTTAGTCCTCCTTTCAGCAGCTCCTCCATGGGAACAAACTGCAGTACCTGTCTGTCACCTGCGTGTGTTCGGTTCCCCCCCATGTCCCCTTCTCCTCCAATCAGCTGCTGGATGCTGCTCTGCACGTCACTGAGAACCGGGAGCATCGGAGCGGCCGCTTCGGGGCAGAAGCCCACGCACATCAGCAAGGCCCCAATTCCGCCGGACGGGGGTGGACACCTGAAGGAGATGGAGCGGAAACAGGCGTGCAGGCAGAACACAGCGGCAGCGGTGACTCGAGTCAGGGCCGAGAACACCCGCAGCAGCAGGGCGTCCCCGGCGCTCAGGGTCTGCAGGGCAAGGAGGACACATCCCAGCAGCTGCTGCTGGTACAGAGGCTCGCCGTCGTGCAGCAGGATGCAGCCTCTCTGAGGAAACGAAGGCTCTTCACTGAACGTCAAAACTAAATCGTCTACTTGGCTCTCAGCAGCAGCAGCCCATGCTGCGCGGCTGTCGAACACCAGACACCGCCTCTTCTCGTTGCTCCCCTCAAGACCTGCAGCGTCAGACAAAATGGAGGCAGTGCAAGCCACACTGCAGGAGCGGCAAGGGGTCTCTAGAGTCCAGTCCACCGCTGCTTCCTGTAGGGCTTCATTCAGGTGGTTCAACAGCGCTGAGTCACAGAATGGAGAGTTCCTGACTGCAGGCAACGCAGCTCCAGTTACAATGCACCATGAATCTACATAGCAGCTGGAGCGGGGTCCTTCTAACACGCAGCCCAGCCCTCTGTCCTGAGTGCAGTGACTCTGTATCAGCGCAGCCTGGCAGCTCCGCCCAATTCGCTCCCTCCAGCTCAGGTTCTGCAGCTCCCTGCGCTCATTGAAGGATCCGGTTTGCTTCTTCTGGCCCAGAGGTCGGCCCGCCGACACGCTGCAGCAGGCGGGACTCACCGTGTTCCTGGAAATCCACCGGCTCCTGGGAAGAAACCTCACCTGCACACAGAAATACTACAATTATTATCCAGATGTGATGCCACAGACAAGAGAGACGAGTAGAATATAAACCTCTAGAGCCTGGTTAAAAGCCAGATACATGATTATTTTTGTCTGTTTTCCAAATAGTAAATCCCTGTTTGAAATGACTGCTAGCTAAATCCAAATATTCTGCTGCTGGCCATGCCAAATCAATGTTTACACTCACACTTTATACACACTGCAAACAGATACTCAATGACACAACTGAACATCTTTGAAAAGCAGAAGTAGAGCCTCCTGTAAAACCAACAATAATGCAGCAAGTGGTTTCTAAGTGGTAAGATAAGAACAAAACACTTGTCTTTTCCAGCAGCCATTGTACAGCGCATATAGCAATAAAACCAGCTGACCAAATGTGCTAAGCTCAGCTAGGGTTGCTAAGCAACAGAGCTGGGCTGAAGGGTTGGACTTGGCTAAGGTTGAAAGGTGACAGAAAACTGCCAATGGAAGGCAACTTAAAAACAGGAAGGTTTTTGTTTTCTAGACGGCAATAAATAAATAAATAAATGAATGAATTAATAAAAACTTCCACACATTTTTTTTAGCAATAAGTTTAAGTGGTTTTTAGAAGCAGTAGAGAGCCAAATAATAGGTCCAATTTACTAAACATGCGTCTTACCTGGAAGCGCTGCAGGTATTCATGCACAACACAGTCTCTGATGTGGTCAAGCCGCTGCCTCCTCTCTGTGCTCATCCCTTCAAACAGTTGCAGGTTTTCACCGATGGTCTCCACCTGCAGGGTGTGGAAGTAGGAGCACAACTCCTCATGCTGCTTCAGAAACGTCTCTGGGATAACCGAGCTGGGGAACAACGCCTCTCGGTCAGCTAGATCTGGGCCATAATTCCGGATCAGTTTGGAGAGCAGAGGCCTCACCTCCTCCTTGCTCTCGTAGTTCAAACACACGACGTAAACCTCGGAGTTCCCCGCTTTGCTGGTGGCGGGTTTGAAGACACTGACGGAGCGGAAGCAGCAGTTCAGCAGGTAGAGCAAGCAGACGGAGGAGTGTTCATACAGCGTGAACATCTTCAGGACGAAGGAGCCACCGGGGCTCAGGAGGAGCAGCGCCGCAGCGGCCTCGCAGTAATGCAGCGACGCCACCAGGGCCTCCTGCTCGTCCGGGTTCTCCTGACAGTCAAAGCTTCCGTCGGCCGTCACCACGTCGACTCGCCGCATGTTGGACACAAACACTTGCAGATCCAGCAGGTGCTTCTGGAGCATGATGTTCCCCGTGTTGTCGGAGCCAAAGAACCACCACGGCAGCGTGTTGGCGATCAGCCGGTCGTCCGCGATGGTCGTGCTCCCTCCGTTGGCCTCGTGGTACGGGTTGAGGGTGTTGGCGACCCAGGCCCAGTCGCAGTAGCGGGTGGACTCGTTCGTTTTCATGTAGTGATTGAGAGCGGTGATGAACGCTCCTGGAGCTTCACAGAGATGGACGGAGTTCAGCTCCCCGGTTTGAAGCGCCTCCTCTGGCAGAAGGTCAAAGGTCCCCAGGATCTCGTAGAACTTGCACCAGGCCTGAGTGCAGATCTCCGCGTTGGCAGCCGAGCGAACAGCAGCGATCACCTTCCCAGCTCGGTTGGTGGAGTTGGTGTGTTGGTGCCACACTTGTATGTTCTTGTCACTGAGCTGGTTCTTCACGGCATTCAGAGATGCCTTCAACTCCTGCAGGTGTTGGTGGTTCTCTGCCGGGTGTTTGAGAGCAACATTAGGGTCGGGGATGCGCCATTCCTCACCCACCGGCTTCATAAAGGTTTTAACTTTGTTAAAGAAATCCCGGATCTCTGTCTGTGTTTCAGGATCAGACGGCACCAAGCTGCAGAAGAGCTGCTGCTGTCGGACCTTTCTTCTTGTGCCATAGCTTGAGCTCATCCTCCCCACCTGTAGAACAAATACAATGTGGAAATTATTAGGATTAAAATCCACATCTTAAATTTCAAATATATATTCAAAAATCTGGAAAAAATTAAGAGACCACTGCAAAGTGATCAATTTATCTGATTTTACATTTTATAGCTATATGTTTGAGTAAAATGAACATTGTTCTTTTATTCTATGAACTACTGACAACATGTCTCTGAAAATCCAAGCAAAAATTTTATATTTATTAGCAGAAAATGAGAAATGGTCAAAATAAGAAAAAAGCTGCAGCGCTTTCAGACCTCAAATAATGCAAAGAAAACAAGCTGATATTCATTTAGAAACAACAATACTAATGTTTAACTCAGTATCAAGAGTTCAGACATCAATATTTGGTGGAAAAACCAGGAGATTTTCAATGGGGCTTAGTGCAATGGGCTGTTAATTTTTGACAAAGCCGTATATTTTATAAACCAGAGCTTTTAATTTTAAGTTTGCTGGTCCATCTTTTGAGGAATTTTAGCCTTTAACCTTAAGTTTATTTATTTTTCAGCTAAACATTAGACTACATATTCCCAGTTGAAATGTGCAATATTATGCATATTATATAGCACAATCAAGTTAACTTTATTTGTTATAAAAATGCTGTGGATATCAAATATGGCTTTAAAAATTTTTACTTCATAATTAAACGACTTGAAACTGACAGCACTCCCCTGGTATTTATTGACGTTGTACCGAGATGTAGCTGGAAGGCTGGAAATTAGGATCCACAGTTCCACCAGCTGTTTGCTAATTGCCGCTGGCTGGTCTGAAGGAGCTCAGTGGAAAAGGGCTGCTCTGTGAGGCAGAAACGTGAAAACTGCAGCTGCAGCAGGAGATAGGCCTTCAGTCCCTCCAGGCATTTTGCAGAGCTGAATGGTTGCCATGGAGATTAAAGGATTTCTCAAACATACATGAACGAATCAAGGCAACTCTCCAGGTATGATTTTGGAGAAGGAATAACATTATAACATGATGTACAGCTCAACAAAAGTAGACTTTACATAATGCTGTCCTTTTAAGTCTATTTATTTGCTAAAAATTACAGGCCCTTCTTTTTTTTTCTCCAATCATTTTCAACATTTGCAAAACACTAAGTGCATTTATTTCTCTGAACAGCAAAACAGCATGAATTACCTGCTAAATCCAGTTTCTTTCTCAAAATCCTCAATTCAGCTCTGAAAATTAAATATTTGTCGATAAACGCGACGGTGCCTCAGAATGAGAAGTACCCGTTTCATTGGGTTTGAATAAGACAGTTAAATTTGTTCGTCATGTTGTCAGTATAAATATTGTACATAACCACTAACACAGAAGTACAGAGGCGTTTGCAATTTGTTCACAGACATGAGAAAACTGCTTTAATTTTGTGCACAAAACTTGAACGAGTAGTTTTGTAGACTTTCAATGATGTTCTGATAAATTGCACCAAAGCGACCGAGGAAAGGCGTTTGAGCTGCGAGGATAATGAAAACATTTCGTGTGACGTCCACGCGTGTCACAGGCAAACTTTTCAAAACCATAGAAGATTTGAATTTCCCTAAAATTTTACTCCCTCAGGGAAATGTCTGTACCTGTCTGCGGCGTGTCAATTTCAGCTTAAACAACTTGAAATCAGCGAACAGACACTCACCCAGACGATGTGCAGTAAGGAAACGGAACACACCACCCACGTGACTTAAAACACGCAGTGCGCATGCGTGAAAACAAGTGGTCGTAGTTTTCTTAAAGGGGCAGCTCCGAGATTTGACCGGTTCAAAATTATGCATACCCCGGTAGCATTTGAAAAAAAAAAATGAAACGATTAAGATGATAAAATAGTATGAAGGTTATGAATAAAATAGTGTTCTTTGCACTTTTTGATAAAAAAAAAAGGTGTGTGGAAAATTATTTATCCTCATCGGCATTGCATCAATCAGCTAGCTAGCCAGTTAGAGATAGATTTCAATTTCAAGCATTTTGCTTCATATAAAATAAAATGTAATGGTGGCTCTTAGTGGGCTGCACAGTGACGCAGTTGGTAGCACTGTTGCCTTGTAGCAAGAAGTTTGATTTCTGGCCTGGGGTCTTTCTGCACAGAGTTTGCATGTTCTCCCTGTGAATGGTGGGTTCTCTCCGGGTACTCTGGCTTCCTCCCACAGTCCAAAACATGACTGTCAGATTAATTGGTCTTTCTAAATTCTCCCTAGGTGTGAGTGTGTGTGTGTGTGTGTATGGTTGTTGGTCCTATTATCCCGCCTCTCCCCTGGAACGTCAGCTGGAGATCGGCACCAGCACCTCCCTACCCCACTAGGGACCAGCACCTCCCTACCCCACTAGGGACAAGGGTGAAAGAAAATGGATGGATGAATGGATGGTGGCTCTTAGTTGTGGTGCCACAAGTTTAATATCAGACTACATTTTGTGTAAATCCTGTCTGAGGACTGAAAAGCTGCATCCAGCCTGTCTATATCATGCCACACCTGTCTATTTTACAGAGCATTCAAAGATAATATTGTCACTTCACTAGATGTGTTTCATGGTAGCTGGTCCGCTGACGACACTGTCATGTTGAAGCAGATGCTTTGCCAGATGCTGTGTAACTTTTAAACTAACAAACAGAGATTAAGGAGTCGGCCCTTTTGCTGTCAGACTCTTCAGACTGATTAAAAATACCTAAAGGATCTGTGGTCTAATAAAATTATACACTATGAATTTATTTATCCATCCATCCATCCATTTTCTTTCACCCTTCTCCCTAACGGGGTCGGGTGTTGCTGGTGCCAATCTCCAGCTGCGTTCCGGGCGAGAGGCGGGGTACACCCTGGACAGGTCGCCAGTCTGTCGCAGGGCAACACAGAAACAAACAGGACAAACCACCATGCACACTCACACACTCACACCTAGGGAGAATTTGGAAAGACCAATTAACCTGACAGTCATGTTTTTGGACTGTGGAATTTATTTATTTAAAATAATATTAAATTTGAAGGTGAAATGTGGAAACTAAAGAAATGTGGATCAGAGACATCTTCATCCAAGGATGAAAGCTAAGGATGACAGCTATATTTAAACTCTGACTAGATAAGGGAGCAGATTTTGAATAAACAGCAATCACGAACAGCTGCTCTCTGTCATAAAGATGCTAACAAGTCGCTCTCTCTCCTCCTGCAGCTGCTGTCTGACAGCAAACTCTCTCCAAACCTTTCTCAGTCGAAACATGCGTCTTCTGAAAACTGACAGGAAAAAGATCAACCTCCAAATTGGAAAAAAATTTAACTGCCAGATCACATCTGGAGTTGTGGATGTATTCAATCATTTACAATGTAAACAGACACTCAAACTATCTGCATTAACATTCACAACTTCTGCATTTATTGTCACCACTAAGAGATCTTTTTTTCTGCAGGCCAACAAGCAAAACAAGAAAAAGGCAGACTCTAAAGTAGGGCCGGCCCAAGGCATAAGCAAACCATGAAGGCTTGGGCCGGCTCTGGTCTAAAGAACCCAGCAAAACTATGATGGTTTATATATGGTTTATATATATATATATATGTATGTATGTATATATATATATAT
>CAEGAD010046366.1:0-15189 GCA_903067055.1 Poeciliopsis paucimaculata | reverse complement strand
CCGCTCATTTTTCTTTTTGTTTTTTGTTTTTCAATTCTTAAATCATATATCCTTTTTTAAAAAAATCAAAAAAAAAAAAAAAAAAAAAAAAAAAAAAAAAAAAAAAAAAAAAAAAAGACCAGTTATGACCTAAAGCAACTCAAAACATACAATTAAGGTCAAAATTGTTATCCTCCCAAGAAAATTTAAGATTTTTAAAAAATTCCCCAAGTGTTGTTAAACAGATCAATAATTTTCTAATCCAGCTTTAAGTTTTGGAACAAAACATCCTAGTTTTTATTTTGAGTGGTTACATTACAGTTTTTCTCAATTGCTTTGACCGGCTTGAAGGAACTGGAATCCACTCAGTTGTCATCATCACTGCTTCAGTAGAGCAGAAGACAACTCCCCACTTAATTACACATTACCCGTACCCTTCTGCCAATTAACACAGATGTCATTCAAGCGGTCCAAACTCCATTGTTTAATGGTAACTGACAGAAAACACCTGTTCCTGACTACTAGAAGCTACCTATATCAGTGTGAATTCACTAAAACACCTGTTTAACTTTACATCCAAATATCCTTATATTTGACCGCAGGCCTTTACCAGCTTGTTGGTCTTTGTGAGAATCAGCAACAAAAAATATGTTGTTCTTTACTAGTATGTTAACTTTCTTATTCTTTCTTACTCTTCCTTATTTCTTATTCTTTCTTATAACGGTTTTATCTCCGTTTACATTTATAGTATTTTCTGTAAGATGTATAGTATTTCAGTTTTCAGGAACGGTTTGAAAAATGTTGTAAATTAATCATTTTTATTAGATTGTTTACACACATTTTCTGAAAGCATGCCCCAAACTTTCAGAACCCTACATCACAAATAAAAACACACACAATGGGCAAAACCTTTCTATGATACTGCAAAATGAAACTACATGTAAGGCAATGTTGTCTCTTCTTAAAATTGTATTTTGTTTTTAGATTCTTACACAGAGCTTCATATAAATTGACTTTTATAAGAACCAGCTGAACACTGATGTGCTCCATGTAAAACACTATGATGAATGGAAAACACTTCTCCATCATAATGACTGAGTTACACTTACTACGGACAGTACATACATAAGTGTGTTGTGAAATATTTTAAATATTGTTTTCATACTCAGAACACATAAATACACAGTAACATTTTATTTTTCACACAAAAAACAATGTACACACTGTACATCCCAACCAACACAAAATTGCACATGCAGAATTTACTGTTAGAGTAAAACAAAAACTTTGCTGCCTCATTTATTCTGTTTTGGAATAGTCGCAGTATCCTTATCTGTCAAATTTTCCCTGGCAGCAGGGAAATCTAGCACGGCTCACCCAGCCATGAAAGCATCAGCTGATAATCTCCACATGCATTTCCATAGCTTGAAGAAGAGGTAGATGGATGAGTCAGTGTGCATAGTAGAGCAATTAACTTAGTTTTGAATGCTGAAAATTGTATGTTATGTTTTGAAAAAAGTGCTTTCGAACTGCAATGTCAGTGTAAAGCAGGAATAGTGCTTGTAGTTTAGTGGAATTGGTTCAGGGGATTGGGGCATGACTTACATATTGTGGTCGTTGTGTCTCAAGTACCACTAAACACTCAAGAGAAACTGTAAAATTTGCATCAGATTATTTCTGCTTCTGGATCAAATCCTTTTCAAAAAGGATAATCTGACAGTTTATGTAGAAAGATAACAAATGGTATTTGCATGAAAGCAATGTAATGGATTACACTAGGAATTTTCAAAGTGGGAGCCATTTCTTTACAGTGCTGTAATGACTGTCTTATTTGACACTATAATTTTGTGACAGAGTCCTTTACAGTGAGTTAGGAATGTAGAAGTTTGTTCTAAATAGAGGAATCATGTGTATAAGATGAGAGCCATCTTATACAGATGTGTATTATGTATAAGATGAATCACAGCTGTGAGTCATTTCAGCTGTGAAACAAGGATTTGCACTTGGATTTCTTTCTTTTCTTTTTTTTCTTTAATTTTTTTTTTTTTGTGGTATACTTGGGCACCTTGAAAGCAACTTTGAAATAAAATATATAAGAATTATTATAATAAGCACTTTTAATGGATCGTTGCCATACTTATTGCCTCATGTAGTGGCAGTCTTGTGAGGTATTTATGCTAATTTACATATGTAGGCCTATTTCAGGGTAGTGACATGATGGACTAGCAGCTGCCCTCTATTTTCCAAAAATTGGGATTTATAAAGGAAACATGAGCAGGTATATGCAAGCGCAGGGCTTTATAAATCAGATTTTTTTTTTTGTGCGCCCCACTTTTCTAAATTTGTCTATGCGCCAATTTTTTACTGTGAAAAGAGCAAACTCTTTTATACACGGGACCCTTCATCTTTTCAGTTGTGACCTGCGTCTTGATCTGTGCAAGAAGGAAGAAAAACAACAATGATAATGCAGACCAAGCTGTTAATGTGTTGGTTCCGGTCAGACAGCAGTTTTAAAATCATAGAATATTATGCTGGCCAACAAGGGCAAACATGTAACAAACAGGTGAAGAACAAATGCAACAAAGATGAGATGAAAACAAAAAAAGAAATGCAAACAAAAAAGACTACAACCACAAATAAAATGCAGCAAACAAAAAAAGACACGCAGCTTTAAGGGTCAGTGAAATCATTTATTTCTTAAAAGAATGTATGTTTATTTGTAACAATTAGAATAAAGTTGTTTATTTGTAACAATTAGGATAACGTATTTTAAGTTGTTTGGGTCACGTTTTGAGATTTGTGTAAAATGATTGTATTTTATTTTGTGTCGAACTATTTTTTGCTGAAAGTTATCGCGAGATATGCGTATATGTGAAAGGCTGCGAGACACAGAGAGGGAGCAGAACCCTGGAACCGAGCAGCAGCCTCGTGCCTCCTGTAGCTTTTAAGGTATTTTGTAGTTATGTTTGCAATATTTTGTAAATTATGGATTTTAATTATTTAATATTTTAATTTAGAGTGGATGATGAAGAATTAATCTGCTGCAAACGACGGAAGGAGATTTTTGTTTTGTTTGCTGCATTTCATTTGTTTGCATCTCTTCTTTGTTGCATTTGTTTTTCACTTGTTTGTTGCGCGTTTGCACCTGTCGGCCATCGTAGGATATGCTCCACCATGTTTATTTCAGCAAACACTGAGCATGCTTGCAATGTGTGACATTACTGTGTGCACGTGCTCTTCTACAACATTTTTTAAGTTGTTTGCAGTTCACGCAGGAGAACATGTTCAAGTCACACTCATCGGCCACTATATTAGGTACACCTGTCCAACTGCTCATTGATGCAATTGTTGAATCAGTCAGTCACATGACAGCAACTCAATGCATTTAGGCATGTAGACATGGCCAAGATGTTCGGCTGCAGCTCAAACTGAGCATCAGAACCGAAGGAAGGTGATTTTAGTGACTTTGAACGTGTCATGGTTGTTGGTACTAGACGGGCTGGTCTGAGTAATTCAGAAACTGCTGATCTACTGGGATTTTCAAGCAAGGGCTCACAGAGAATGGTCCGAAAAAGAGATAATATGCAGTGAGTGACAATTCTGTGGGCGCAAATGCCTTGCTGATGCCAAAGGTCAGAGGAGACTGGCCAGACTGGTTTGAGCTGATAGAGCAACAGGAAGTGGCTGGTGAGTGTATACTTATGAATGTGAACAAACATGCAAAAAAAAAAAAAAAAATTCATTTCACAAAAATTCAGAACCTAATATTAAAGCCTGTAGTATGAACGTAGTTAATGTGAATTTTATACTGAGATTTAGATTTACCTTGATTGATTGATTACAAACGGTCATCTTAAAGTGAAAGCACACTTTGTTATGTGTGCTTGAAGCTGAGGTTTGAAATTTTCAATAAAAATGTTAGTTACTAATGTGACATTAAGTTCATTATTTATTGCCAGCTATTATTTTGATTTGGGTAGCTTTTGTGAAATAATTTGGTTTCTGTGTGCAATGTACGTCCAAAGTAAAAACTAGAATGTTTGTAAAAGCATCAGTGGCCCAAGTGGCTGGGAAGAGAGATATCTGGCCTCCCTACTTCAACCAGACCCCAGATAAGTGGAAGAAGATGGATCTGTTTAACAGTGCTTGAGACATTTTTGAAAAACCTCAACATTTTCATTTATTTTTACCTCAACTGTACATACAGATACAGTATACAATCTCTGATAACCAATAACATGGTTGAAATCAGGCAGATGATTTCAAGACCACTTGCTGAAGTTCAAAGTGAGCATATGAACGAAGAAAGTGGATTTAGTTGACATTCAACATGGAGTGGTCATTGGTTCCAGGTCTGAGGGTTTTATAACCTGCTGATCTGCTTCAACTATCTTTCATCTTTATCTGTTTACAGATAATGGTCTGGCAGTAACCAGCAGCTGTACAGATAAATATACCTTGTCAAACATCACATAAGAATGGGTGACTGTTTTTAGATTATGGAGGAGCAACAATGGCTCTAAGAGCCACTGACAGAGCACCAACTGTAAACCCACAACACGTAAAACCTTGAAGTAGATGATCGACAGCAGCAGAGCACCAACCCAGCTGCCATCATCAGCTAACACGGAGCTGATGCCACTATTCACAAAGACTAGTCATGTTAGTCTGGAGTTCAGCAGCAACATTCAGATGACAAGGTCAGAACCTTGTGCTAAAGGGACAGTATTATTATAAAATTGACTTTTTTAAGCTTTACATTATGTTATAATGTTATTCCCTCATCAACAATATATCTGGAGTGTTGCGTTGATTCTTTCATGTATGTTTAAGAAATCTTCTAATTTACATGGCCACCATTCAGCTGTGCAAAATGGTTGGGTGGACCTAGTGCCTCCATAAATGAAGAAGCTCTTCCTGCAATCTGCAATTTCCAAGCTTCTGAACTTCCGCCTCACAGAGCCACACTCTCCCCGAGACTCCCCCACTCAAGTCCTTCAGACTAGCCAGTAGCAACTAGCAAACACCTGGTGGTATAGTTCAAATAACTGTACATCTGCTGAGCTCATTACAGGAGCTACTTCTTAGAGCAACGCTGGTAAAAATGTTGTTAAAGGTTAAATAGAGAAGCGATGTTGTGATGACTTCCTGAAAGTGTTGGAAAGAGGAGGAGCTTCTTAAAGAGACAGAGGGCCAGTTTTAAGATGTAAAATTTCTCTTAAGTCATATTTGTTACTGTATGTAACAGTGTTACCTGATTGTGCTATTAAATGATTTTCTATGTGGTTATAAAACACGTAACACTGCCTCTTTAAACAAGACATAAGCCTAGATCCTGTCTTGTATCAATGACTGGTGGTGGTGATTTTATGGTTTGAGTGATATTTGTAGGCATTTTTGGGTAAGCTTCCCTACTTTTTTCAGCAATTAGGATTGCTTTCTTAGTCTATCTTCACCATTGTGTTTCCACAGCAGGGTAAAAACAAATGGCATGAGTAACTATGGCTGCCATAGACATAGCGACCACGGCAGCAAGGTTACAGGGTTTTATTTACTCCTGTGAACTACTTTGAAAGTGGTATTGTGGAGAGAGTACTGAGAATTGCTGAAAATTATATTGCTGCATATAAGCAATATATTAATTATATTGCTTATATGCAGCAATATAATTATTATATAATTAATATAAGCAATATATTAATTATATTGCTTATATGCAGCAATATAATTATTATATAATTAATATAAGCAATATACTAATTATATTGCTTATATTCAGCAATATAAGCTTTTGGTATCATTCAAAAATGGTATCTTTGAACTGTAACATTTTTACCATGGGTTAAAATGGTATAGTTCAAATATTGTTGAGCTGTAAAAGATATACAAACATCTATATCTGTTCACAAAGAGGGAGGACATCCTGCAATCGAACTAATATTTTAACTGTGGCCACATTTGAACTTATACACCAATAGAAGCTCTCTGTTCAATCAGACAGAGCTACAGCAGTTTTACAAAGAAGATTGGACAATAATGTCAAACTCTTTGTTTGAGATTTGTCTCTACCGGCTGATCAAATCTAGTAGAAACAAATGACAAATAGCCAGTACTTGTACAGCACTTTCATAAAGTCCAGAGGAGCCCAGAGCACTTCACACTACATTCACCCATTCACACGCTGGTAGTGGCGAGCTCCTGAATAGTAGCCACAGTTGCTCTGGGGCACACCGACAAGAAGCAACGTTGCCATGCACTAGCGCCACCTGTTGGGCCCTCTGACCACCCACCAGCATGTTGGTGGAACATGGTTCTATAAAGTTCTCACTTGGAGCCTGAAAACAGTGACAATTTCTTTATGTCAAAACATTTAAAACCATGTATCATATACCTTTTACTTTACAGGCATATAAGAAAGGGAGGCACTACTTAGTGTTCGTCTGTCACATAAAATGCTAATAAAATACATTGAACTTTTGGTTACAATATCACAAAATGGGAAACAGTTTAATGGGAGTGAATACTTGATGTTAACTGCAGAAACATCTACATATAATTTATTCTCTCCTCATAACCAATTAAACTTTTCTTAGTGTATCAATGTTTAAAACAAGGACAGACCAAGAAGAAATAATTACAATTTAAAAATAAAAAAAACTGAACAACAGTGCTGCATTTTACTTGACAGACAGTACCTAGATCACTTGTAGCTGGCTGTTACTCTTTGTCAGAGCAGAAAATGTGCACTCATTTTCACTTCAGAGGGAAGGTACAAAATCACACAAATCAAGTAAAAAAAAAACTAAAAAAAACTACTTCTGGCAAGATTATTTTTATTCAAAACCACTGTAAGCTACCTGCTGGGGTGAACTCTGACTGACAGGATGAGAGAGAATATGAGGGAGAGAAAAGAAACAGGGAGAACACAGAGCAGAATGAAAGCAGAACAGAAAAAAAAAAGATACAAATGTGAAGTTATCTGGACTAAAAGCCAACTTGATGGAAAAATCAAGAAAAAGGGGAAGGAAGCCTCCAAGGTAAAGAAGCCAAGTATTTTAATGTTTTATTTACTTCCATGTTAGAGGTGAAATGATAAAGTCAGAATTTTCCACCTAGAAACCTTTAAGTCTCTATCCAGCTAAAGATGAGCAGAAGTAAAATATCTGAAGAGATTTGATCCATCTCACCAGGAATCTTTTTGGCCCAGCTGATCATGAGTACCAGCTCCTTGTCCGCCAGGTTGGTAAGAGACATCATCATGCTAGCCTGAGTGAAGGGCTTCTTCAGGTCCTCCATGAGGTAGATCTCAGGGGGCTCTGCCTCCATGATTCGGGAGATGAACTCCTCCGGGCTCATGAACGGCTGGTTACCTCGGCTCAGCTGAGCCAGAGGGGAAAGGGACAGTTCCATCGGGGGGAGGCGTTGAACCTGCGGAGCCATCCCGACCCTTACCAAACTCCTGCCTGTTGCATCTCGAAGGTGGAGTCCACTACGACGATGTCGGGCCCCTCGATAGCTGCAGCGTTCACGCCTCACACCTAAATAATGTAGTGGGACAAAGGAAACCTACATTACCTGTAATGAAAACTTGTACTTTATGCCACATAATGACAAGTTTTCATGTTAGTTGCTAAGTAAGAGACAAAATATACAGAATCTGAGATTTAAAGGTTCACTGTTTGGCAAAATTCACTTTTTGCATGATTCTGCATAACCAAGTCGTAGTACAGAAACAATCTAAAAGCAAAAATGAAGCAACCAACCATTTTTGGGAATAAGTAACTGTTTTGCTGGGCTCTGCAAAACTGTTTCAAAGACCTCTAAATGTTTTTTTTTTACAGAGAAACATAAAGCCAAGTCCAGGCCTTCAACTTGCAGCTTGGTGCTCCACCAACTTCTTTAAAAACTATTTCTGTACAATGACTGCTGGAAAAGAAAAGTGTTTTGTTGTTGGCTTTTATAGAGCATGTGCATTTTCTCCCAGTCATGAAGAACAGAGCTTCATTTTATTTTTGCTTGCAATGTTACTGCAATATTGCCAAAATAAAGTTATAGTTAGCACAGACCAGTTTTATCCATAGGTTTTTTTTGTCAGTAGCAGCTCATTTGGATAGTCGTGGTGTAGCCCTAGAACAACACAATCCTTAATGAACTCCAATCATGCAAAACTGACCAATATCTGAGAATAATTTTGTCTTTTAAATGTAATGGACATATTTTGTAAAGTCCACAGTCCAATTCCAGCTTGAACATATCCAAGCATAATAATGGACTTTTCATAATAAGTAATTCATGAAACATTTGATTTGTTTGTCTGGCATCAGGATGGAATTATTCAGTTCTGTACATGTGCCAAAGAAGGCATTTGAATATAGCAGTTTTAGCTTCATTCATGAGAAAAAGCGTTCCTACAGTGTAGTGACTTTCTTTCAAAAATAGGTTTCCACATGCCAATTACCCACAAAGGCCCAAAAATATCCACGTAAATAAATAAATAAATTAATGTCCTGAGATGTGTAGCTGATGTCATTAGATGAAAGAATCAAAGTCATGTTCATGTAGAACTTTAGAACATACTGAGTTGATATGGAATCACCCAGGCTGATATTTTACTCCTTAAGCCTCTTTAACACAAATGTGAACACTACCGCAAATTGGAAAAATACAAAGAATATTAGTAAAGTTATGCTTACCACACTTCATCATGCCTACTTCGTAGCATTTCCGCAAGCGGCAGGCCTGGCAGCTTTTACGTCGGTTCTTGTCAATAGTGCATTGATTTGTGGCAGGGCAAATGTAGTCGTTGTGTCCTGGGAAAAGAGGAACAAGTACTGATAAAGTTTTTTATAGTTAGAGAGCAAATAAATTTATAGACAGGAGGTTCAGAAAGAGTTAATACCCTGAATACTTCTCTTGAAAAAAGCTTTGCAACCTTCACATGACCACACACCGTAGTGGTACCCAGAGGCGTAGTCATGGCAGACAGCGCAGAAGTGCATGTCAGCTTTCCCTACAGCAGATGAACATGAAGAGGACTTTATTCCTTCTCCTGCTTCTTCTGATTTCTTCCTCTGCAGCTTGTTACAGCTGATGACAGAGCTGCAGGAAGAAGCGTAGACTCAGTGAAAAGGATAACTTGACATCATGGATTTTTGCCTCATCATTCCTTGGTGATTTATCCTCCACCCAACTCTATTATCTGAGAAACTGCATATATCATTGGTACATATGAAATCACAATTGCAGTGGTCATGTTATCTGATATTGAATGGCTGATTACATTACTTTGCAAAACCATTTCTACCCATTAAGGTCAATACATTTTATTGACAGTATGCAATAGACCAGCACAAAGTGGTGCATATTTTAATGTGGAAAGTAAATTATTGCTTTAAGACTTGTTTTAAGAAGTGGAGATATATTCAAAACCTATTTCATTGAATATAGTAAAGAAACAAAATCACCTAATCACAGTATTAGGATCACCTGTGTATTCCAAAGGTCTGCGCTTTATGGAAGAGTGGCAAGAAAAAAGTCAAGTTGAACATGCAAATTGAGAGCAAAACTGAACTTTGCAACCAATGTGTAAAACAAATGGAATATCCCTCTGAACACGATATAAAACAAGGTGGTGGTAACATCATGTGTTCGAACAGTGAGTTGGACATTATTTTGGATTTCTGAGTGGTTTGATAAAAGTGCTTACTTTTACCTATAGATGATTTTATCCTGTACTGGAACTCAACACTGGAATCTCTAGTATCTTTAGCTTCCCAATGATTCGTATTATGTACATACAAATGGTGTCACAAGAATACATATAACTAATGCCATACTTGTAAAACATTTATTTATTTATTTAAAACAGGAAAGATTAAAAGAAATTGGATCTGGCTCAGCACAGTTGCTGTTTTACAGCAGGTTCCTATTCTGTGGAACAGGACAAATGCATGAGACTTCTTACAAAGCAGCAGTTGTTTCTCATTTCAAAAGGGACAATGGTGTGTCTTTGGATGAACTTTATGTGTTGTGGGATGTCATTCCATGTTTTTTTATATGTTTATTTCTATAAACATACAAAATAATCTCTGGTTGTAACAATTGTTAAAGACTGGTCTTTACATGGAAGTAGGTGTCTGCTGTAGCAGATTTTTTTCAAAAGGACACTAATGGGTTAATACTCATCAGAAGGGACAGAAGCAGCTGATGTCACATTACGTGCCTTTTTGGACCTCCCATTCTTTCTTTTTAAGATACTTGTTTGTAATTCTATATCAATTGCACTTTTAGAGATACATTTAGTTAAAACATGTGTGATGTTTTAAAGTACCCCAAATAGAAGAATGGGGCAAACTTCCCTTTTTAATATTCAGAGTAGGTAAGGACTTCTCCCCGAAACACTTACAGCTGTAATTAAAGTAAATTGTGCTTAATGTGCTATAAAGTTTTTACTCAGCAGCCTGAATATCACATCTTACAGAGATTTATTTGTACAAAATTTGGAAACTGAAGCCATTTTTATGAGTTATACACAGACAGTTGTCTGTGAATGAAGGGGGGTTGCAGAAAGAGTGGGTCTCTATGCCCATTGTCCTACACAGTTCAGTGTAGGACTTGTTCTTGAATGCATCACAGAAGCAGAGCAGTTGGGGAAAGATCTTTTGATGGATGGGCTCTTCTAGCATCAGTACTGCTGTGAGGTCTCATGGCTGCTGCTGTGAACACTTCCATTGTGTTTGGGGCTGGTTGAATTATTCACACAGCTGGGATTGGACTATAGCTGACTTTCTCTGTACCAGTGATCCTTATATTTGGCTTGACATCTTTTCAGGTGAATAATTATATTTAGGGAGTCAAAAAAATGCCGTCTTGGGTTTTAGTTTTCATAGAAGCTAATTCGTGTTTGGTGTTCTGGTTAGCTGTGGCACATATTACCTAGATCAATGCCGGAGACAAGGGCATTGGCTAAGTTACTGCTACCAGCACCATTATTTCCTCCTTTTATAAATAATATTCTTGGCTCTCAGTATTTAACAATATCTCTTTCCCAGATGGGTAACAGAGGAAACTGTAACTGTAAATAGTCTCTTTTATCCTTTAGACTTGAACACAAGCTCACAGATTACCTGTTTAGCTGTCATGATTCATGTTCTGCATCGTGCCCATTCTGAGTTTTGTCAGTCATTCAGCTCCTACGCCTGATTGCTTACCTGTCTGACCTGGGTCCCAACCTACTTAAGCACCTTTCAGCTTTTGCCTCCTTGCCAGATTATCAACAGCCACAAACTTGTAGAGATTCAATGTTTGCTTCCAAGCCTTCGGAGTATTTACAACCCTTTCTGCCCATGGATTTACCCCTTCTGCCAAGCCCCTCATGGATCCCATCTGTTTTGGATTTCTGGACCGTGACCCAAGCTCTGCCTCACAACCACTGAGTACTGCCTGCCCCTCCTGCTAAGTTTGCTCTCTCTGTCCTTCTGTGTATGACCTCTGCCTCATCGTTGTCTAATTCCCTGGATGTTGCTTTTCACCTATGTTATATTTTTCACCCATGGAGGTTGCTATTTTTTCACTTGCTGAATTGATGTCATGTGATGTCTGTTCTGTACTGAAATCCACAGAGTAAACACAGGAAGACTAACTTTACGTGAGTTGTTTATCATGTTGCATTTGTCTGGTGTAATATTAGATAATGCCACACTGCAACACTGTTGGCTATAATAATAATAATAATAATTAAAAAAAAACCATTGTGGTGAGTCTGGATCGCTTTCCACATGAAAAAAAGAGTGCACTGGGAGAGAGCCAAACACAACTTCTGAAGGCCCTACATTTGTGTTCTCCACATTTCTGTCCAGAAGACTTTGAGTAATTTGTATGAGCAAAACTGACAAAGGCTTTATCAGGTGATCGTTATCTTAACAAGTTAACGCTGACAGGTTTCATCCACACTGGAAGGAGTCCAGACTCTAAACAGCTTCATTACCTCTTGTGATCCAGTCAGTCATGGCGGATCCTGGTTCAGCTGGAGGGCTCTTCTGGTTGAAGGTGAGTTTTCCTTTCTACTGGTGCTACATGCATGTTTTGTATGAGGGATTGTAGCTCAGTTAATGACACTATTTGAGCGTCAAGTGGACTGCATTGTTTGAGATTTTGGATCAAATCAGAATTTATTTTGAGTCTGTCAGTAGGCTGACTTTTTGTCAAGTGTATTGAAAAGGCAATAAACTGAACTCGGTCTTTCTTTCTCTACCCTGCCTGAAATTGAATGAGAAGCCTTAAAGCCACAACAGCAGACATTAGTGCTAGCTGGGAGTCCTGACTGCTTTGTTTTAGTGTCACTTTTTAAAGTTGTACAGCAGAATGGAGAATTCCTCACTTTATGTCTGGATGTCTAGCTTTTTTATGGGTTCAGGTTTAAGACAACACAGCATTTGTGTCAACCACTTTCATAAACAAATTACACTATTAATCAGTGTATTTTTTTTTTATCCATAGGTGAGTATCAGCAGTCCTACCTGTTGGGGTTCATGCCATGGGATTTTGACTCAAGCCAGGGTCCTTGTGGGTTTGGTTCATCGTAGACAACAGGTTGGGTGCAGTGCAGAGTCAAAGAAGGTATGCTGTGGTGATTGTGAGAGGGCCAAAAGGCAGAGGGACTCAGAGGGGGACACATGGATGATGGGCTGTCAGTGATGGGTGCTCTGGTATAGCTCAGCACCGAAGGACTGTAGAAAGTTAAGGGTGGATGTCCGTGGTAGTCATGACTACTGTCTGTGTATGGAGAGGGGATGCACACAGTGTGGCTCTCTATGCCCATTGGAGGACTGTACATAGTAGGGAGAAGTACTGGGGAGGTCGGCCTCTCTGAAGCTTTGCTGTAGTCCCCGTCGTGGAGCTGAAGCATGGGTAAAGGGTCAGCACTTAACCCAGGGGAAGACGCCATGCTGAGTGGATGATGATGCCTTTATTGATCTGTATGACTTTGCAGCTCGTTGCTCTACATGTTCTGATGGATATAAATCCTGTAGCAGAAACAGAAAATAAAATGTTACTCTCTATTTGAGAAAAAATATTTGTTGCCACTTTCACCTAGTAGCTTATCATCTTTGTCACGCTAATTCTAATTCATCTTCACTATGCTCAACTAAAATGATAATAAATAACAATAGACTTTATTGGCACATTTTCTAACACCCAAGGTCACCTTACATCATTTAACATAAAAACACAATATAAAAGATACAATAAAAATAACTGCAAAAATGAATGAAATGATAGAAGAAGAGGATCTGAGGGTGGGGGCAGGTGTAGCAATGTGAAGGAGAGCCAAGAAATATGGAGGAGTGAGGGTTGTGGACAGCTTTGAAGGTAAGGAGGAGTAGTTTCTACACTGTAAAATACAACTTAGAGTGTTTGCCCCCAAAAGGTTTAGCTAACAATTTGCAAATAATCTGCTTGGGTAAATTTAACCAAAACTTTTTTGTAAAGAGAATCTTTGCCAACAGCTCTGAAACACCACAGGGAATTTGGTAAATTTTATTACAATTTTACTATGATTTTATTGCAGTTTTACTGTAGTTTTTATTAATATCTTACTGTAATTTGATTATTGTTACTGTAATTTATTTTAAATAACACAGTAATTATATAACATGGTTACTATGATTTCATCACATTTTCATCGTAGTAAAATTACAGAAGTCCTGTAATATAATTACAAAACAGTTGTCATTTTGCAGTAGTTTATGAAACTTCATATTGCTAGCTTTTAAGTTTAAATTTGAACTTGCAACTTAATTTACCAAAATCTCAAAAAATATTTTATTTTTCAACTTAAAAAAATAGACATATTTTCAAATCACTTTATTTTATTGACAATTTAAATCTGACAAACTGAAGTAAAACAAAGCAGTGTTTTGCAACAGCAATATTTGCTTGTTACATAGAAGTCAAAGTATTGCAACCAAAGTGAAAATTACTCTGATCTAAAAACATAACTGATACATTTACAGTCATGCTAATATGACATTGAACACAATGAATTAAATAATCTTTACTAAAACAAAAGTGCCCAAACATCAAAATTTCTAAGCAAACTGCATGTCAAAGCATGTTTTACCAGCTTTTCATGTAAAACTTGCAGTCAAATTTCTAAATGTCATTTTCTTCCTTTGAAGGAATAAAGAGACACAGCAATGTCAAATATTGAAGTTACATATTTTTCAAAACTTTATTGGAACCCCAACAGTACATCTTAAACATTTGGGCAAGTCTAAGACTTGGTGAACAGCCAAACAAAACCAACATGGATGAGTTCTGAGTTGGTCCTCAGTCCTGAACTTCTCCAGAAATTATCAAAGGGTTGCTGGAAGATAAAGAAACAAAAATATGTTTTAATACATGAGATAAACAGCACATTAAACTATATTTATGTCAGTTAAAGACAGACAGGATGAGAAGGACATATTTAGTAGACAGACACTTTCTCTGACCTTCCTTCATTGTAGCTGTCCTCCTGTCTGTCTGTTAGAAATGGACAGGACAGATACAGAGAGACAGGCAGAGAAAAAGACAGACAGGGAGAGAGATGGAGTAAGAGAACTGACTGTGTGTAAATGGGTAAAAGTTCCACTGGTCCATGAAGGAGGAGAATGGAAACATGCGGGGTCACTGCTGTGTTTTGCATAATTTGTCCTGTGGGTTTTGATGTCACTTTTCCGTTTGCAGTTTTTATTTCACTTTCTCGGTTGAGGCCTATGAATCACCTAGAAACAGATGGGAGACTTTTCAAAACTGCCCTTTTGTTTTTTAAGTACATATTACATTTTTAGATTAGATACCTGTGAACTACCAAATATGTTTTGTAAAGGCATTACTGAAACAGTTCTCATAGTTCTCACCTATGAAAAAATATTCTAGGTGCTGGATCCGCTTGTGGCCTTGATGCAGTTTCCTGAAAAATAACAACGTTCAGTGATATTAGTTTTAATTTGAACTTAATACTCAGGTACAGAGAGATATTTCCATAGACAGATACATTCTGATGTCTCTATCCATTAACCATGTTTATAGACAGATGTGCCAAAAAAAACAAAAAAACAACAAAAAAAAAAACAAAAAACAATTGAGGTGTGGAACAAAATTAATTATCTACAATATTTAAGATTACATCTAGACATATATAAAATATTCTGAGTTGTATAAGCT
>CAEGAD010046365.1:0-38945 GCA_903067055.1 Poeciliopsis paucimaculata | reverse complement strand
GCATCATGCCTATCAAAGTTAATTAAATCATAAATAACTATAAATGCTAGCCAGTTTTAAACCTATACTATATTCCCAACACTACCAGCGTTATTAATAAACTTCCACCTTTACGGATACCATGACTGATTAGGTTTTATATAAAATATGTCATCTTTTCTCTTCCTGCCCAGTCCAGTTTTTATCAAAGGGGTCAGCTGATATGCGAAGCGTCTACCTGGCATCTGTTTACTTTAATCCTGGTGAAAAACATCAGTTTGTTTCATTCCTGTAAACGCACTGCGTTGTAAAACTCTGAGTTCCCATAAAAAGATCGACGTGCTGTAAACCTTTGCTCACTGCCACCTGCTCCACATTTATCAACTTTAACTTTAATGTTTACATACATATATGATCAGAAATGGGGAAAAAACAATAAAAATAAGCAAATCTGGATTTTAAAGCTCTGAAATGAAACATTTCTAATAATAAAAGAGAGGGAAGAAACAGAAAATATTTTTATGATAGATTTAGATGGTGATAAGTAATCAGCAGGAATTAAACCTTCTAAATGGTGTGTCATGTGTATCATGTGTGTGTGACACACACGGGGTTGGACTTTATCCTGAGCTATTTTAACTGTACGACTTTATCAGAGGCAGAAACATTGCAGCATAAGCAGTCTTCCTCCGACTTTGCTCTTGAGCGGAGCTGCTAGATTAAACCCCACCAGGACTTTTTGGTTTTAATTTT
Organism: Poeciliopsis paucimaculata; assembly: GCA_903067055.1. Taxonomy (NCBI): domain Eukaryota; kingdom Metazoa; phylum Chordata; class Actinopteri; order Cyprinodontiformes; family Poeciliidae; genus Poeciliopsis; species Poeciliopsis paucimaculata. Next base: position 38,213 of record CAEGAD010046365.1, on the reverse strand, counting down.
TTTTTAAAAGCTTCATTGTCTTATTTCTATTTAAAAAAAATTTTTTAAAAAGCCAATCATGATCAGCCGAAACTTTAAGAATGTGTTGGTGGTCTCCATTGGATTTCTGTCTCTGTTTACGGCTTATGGAGGCCTGCAGAGCTTACAGGTAAGCGGATAAATGCTAAAATGTTGATTTTTAATTCAAAAAGTGCTAAAAAATAAACATTTTAATTAATGCTAATTTATTAAAGAAGGGATTTTAAAGGCTAAATAATCATAAAAACATGATTGTCACAATATATGAATAAACTGAAGTCTAAAAATGTCAAAAAGTGACACTTTATGATTATTTAAAATACAAATCTTTAAATTTAACCAAAATTTTTTTTTGATTTTGCTTAAATTTTTACTTTTAAGTTCAAAATGCCGAGTGGTTTCAGACCAGAGAGTCAGAAAAAAATGATTGATGGGCTCTGTCAGATATTTTATTAAATACACATTTGAATGGAAAACTAGTAATACTCTTAATATTTTGTTACATTACTAATAAAAATGTGTTTAATTAAATTAAATTTCCCCATGGGATTAATGAAGTATTTTTGAATTAAATTATTTTAATTGCATTTTTAATATTTATAACAGTTGGTAGCGCAGTTGCCTTGCAGCAGGAAGGTTCTGGGTTCCTGATTATTATTTGATTTTTGTGTTGTGCAGAGCAGCTTAAATGCGGAGCAGGGGATGGGCGTTGCATCCCTGAGCGTCATCTACGCCGCCATCATCATCTCCTCCATGTTCCTGCCGCCCATCATGATCAAAAACCTGGGCTGTAAATGGACCATCGTCGTGGGAATGGTCTGTTACGTGTCCTACTCCTTCGGAAACCTCTACCCTGGATGGTAAAGAGCCCAGTTTTTAAAAAAAATCCGACTGCAAAAGGCTTATTAAACCTCTACAAATTATTAAAAAATGGCAACTTTAGGATGTTCGAGGCATTTTTCTGTGCAGATTCACACATATTTACAAGATATGTGTGACTCGCAGCATCATGCCTATCAAAGTTAATTAAATCATAAATAACTATAAATGCTAGCCAGTTTTAAACCTATACTATATTCCCAACACTACCAGCGTTATTAATAAACTTCCACCTTTACGGATACCATGTATCCGTACATTTCTGTACTTGTATCAGAAATGTGCAACTGTTATTATTTTCACTGTGCTGATACAGTTGAAATGAGACAAAACTAACTTAAAAGTAACTTTTTAGCAAAATATAGGAGCTTGTTTAAAGAAAATAATTTCTTAATGTTTATAAATGAAATTTTTCATCTATAACATGGGGAAATGTCTTGTTTTAAGTGAAATAATCAACTTTTTTCCATCCATATTAGTTTCAAATATCATCTTGAAATGTTTTATTTTCATGTTTAGAAAATTATTATTTTTTTGCTTGTAATTTCTCAAATCTATCTCAAAAACGATTCTGGGTTTGACTTAAAATTGGGTTCATTTTATGATAAATTAATTTTTTTTAGCTTTATATCAGGTTTCAAGTAGTTAAATTGCAAAGTTAAATTTTTTAAAGTCATGTTTGATAAATGTAGCATTTTTAGAACAACTGAGGGCGACATAGTTACTTGATTGTGCTATAAAATGATATGATGTGCCTGGAAAACACATAATAGCGCCTCTTTAAACATAATTTTTGCCTTTTTTCTAAATTCCCACAAATTTGTTCAATTTTTCTGTTGTTTCTGTGTGAATATAATTATTATATTTTTATAGATTTAAACAAAATAATTTGAGGAAAAAAACCACAAAACACCTAAAAGTACTTTTTTTTTTTAGTTTCTAACTATTGAGTTAAATCATATTATGGATAAAAATAATCTTTTTGCAGAATAGGCTTCACTGGATTAGAGGTGCAGCTCAGCTAGGGGAAAGTTGTGCAGAAGGAAGATCTCATTCGGTGAAACTACAGTATTTAGTCTTTTCTTTATTTAACAAACTGATATTTAATGGCACAATGAGCTGAATTTGGATTTCCCAAACCAGCTTTGTTAAAGTTAAAGTTCATATAAAACATTACAGTGTTGCATTTTAGGCATTTCTGCACAAATCCGAGTGACAAATCTTGAGCAACAACTTGTAACGCGCTAAAAATATCCTTCCCTTCAGAGCCTCGAAGGTGAGAAAATGACCTCAGCAAAGTATATGAACTTTCTGACCGATCACTTTCTTTCCTGGTTCAAAAAGAAGAGTCGTAGCTTCAGTATTAAAATCATCTTCATGCCTGACAATGAATGCTGCAAGGAATACCACTGTGTCATTGGCTGCTATGGGCATAAAGGGGAGAAACTCATAGTGTGTCACCATCCTCCTCTGACTTTCAAAGAATGACCATTTGCAGTTCTTTGTAATCCATAAAATGTTTAGGAAATCTGCTGTGCATAATAATTTGGAACAGTGCATTTTGAGTTTTTTATTTTTGAAAAAAATACTGTTCTCATGGGGAGCTTTGTTCATAAAATTTGATTTATGCTGTAATAGTTCATGATTAGAAAATTATGCTGACCATCATTTGCATTCACCACTTAAGAAAATCTGAAAAAATATCACTTGTATAATAATTTAATATGTGTATTAATAATAATACACATACAACTGAGGGTGTATTTTCCCCTCAGTTGTTATAAAAATGCTGCATTTATCAAACATGACTTTGAATAGATGTAACTTTGCAATTTAATGGCTTGAAACGTAATATAAAGCTAAAAAAAAAAAAATCTATTTAACATGCCACAGATCCTCTTTAAAGTGAAATCAAAAATTGTTTTCGAGATAGATATGAAGAATGACAAACTAAAAAAAAAAAACATTGTTATAAAGAATAAAACATTTCAATTCAACACAAATATTGACTTGGTACCGACATTATTGATATCTTGGATCGATCCCTGCAGATATTAGCTTATATGTTAGCGCTAAGACAGTTTCCACTGTGAGTATTTATACATATTAAGTTATATTTGGTGTTTGAATTATTAAAATAGTCAGTTATCAGGGATTTTAGAGGAAGTCTCAAGTATCTGCAGTGCGGCTGCTGTACCTAATCCTCTCAAATGCCAGGAATCCAATGTAGTAAATATGACCAAAAATAATAATTATGTTATATGCCATGCATATGACAGTAATGCACTTAACTAATTATTTGCACTTATGATTATTTGCATCATTTAATCAGTGGCAATCATACCAAGCTGGCTGCTTTCTTATTGTGACTCAAACTTCTGAATTCAAAGAAAAAGCATCATTTTGCATTTTTCAGAAAAACAATATGAACAACATCTGGATAAATTAAGATGATATCTGCAGGTACACCCTCATCCCAACCTCCTTCATCCTGGGTTTGGGCGGATCCCCTCTGTGGTCAGCTAAATGCACCTACCTGACCATCTCTGGGAATGTGCAAGCCGCCAAGGACAATAAGAAGGGTGCTGATGTGGTCAACCACTACTTTGGGATCTTCTTCTTCATCTTCCAGTCATCTGCAGTTTGGGGAAACCTGATGTCGTCACTCATCTTTGGGCAGGACACCAACATCTGTAAGCAGACGATCCAGTAAAGCTTAATGTCAGCCATATTAGTCAAGTTAGAGGCTTACAGACAAGCGGAGATTACACTTTAGCATTAGCTTTAGCTAACTACTGTATTGGTGTAGCGCTTTAGCATTAGCTTCTGCTAACTAATGTGTTGGTGTAGCGCATTAGCATTAGCTTCTGCTAACTACTGTGTTGGTGTAGCGCTTTAGCTTCTGCTAACTACCATCTTGGTGTAGCGCTGTAGCATTAGCTTCTGCTAACAACTGTGTTGCTGTAGCGCTTTAGCATTAGCAGAACTAACTCTGATGCCAACAACCTCATAACGCTTCCCAGATTATTTGGCAGCAACAGTTGTTTCTCGAAGGACACTGCATGGCACACACACACAAAGTTGCCATCTTGGTTTAAATGCTTTATCAGTTTATAAATGATTAACTGACTGGTTTCTCCAGAAAGGACATTATTGTTTTATTTTCTTCCTGTTCTGACATAGATTAAATTCAACTTTGCAAATTGACAATTTTGTTTTGATTTATTTAAAGAAAATTGTCACACCAAACAAAAAAAGAAAGAAAAACATAAGCCCTAAAATGCAGTGGAAACCAAAATCTCTGCAGGTTTTGCTTTCTCTATTTATTTTCTTGTTGTGTTTAACATTTGCATGTGTTTATTTTTTCCAGCCGACATTCCAGAGGACATCCTAAGAACCTGTGGAGCATACGGCTGTGGACTCACTCTCAATACCAGCAGCAGTAACAGCACCTCCAGCAGACCTGCACAGAAGCTTGTGTGGACGCTTCTTGGCTGCTACATTGGTAATTTCAGAGTTTTACTCTTCCTCACAAAACACCTTTGGTTGCAGTTTGACTAGAAAAAATATGACAGGGTGTCCATGCATCCAAGAAAAGGTCTTAAATTGTCCAAAATTATTTTTGAAAAAGTTGGCCTGAAATACTTAAATTTTACCTTGGTAGGACTGTTTATTTTGTCTTGTTTGATTTTTCTCTTATGCAAAAGTTAGAGACACACATAGACATTTTCATTTCATTTTGTTGTTGCATTCCAGTTGTACTTGGAACTGGGAAATTTCAACTTCCCAGTCAGTAAAATCAACTGGAAGCGACTCTGACTATACCAAGTTACCATTGTAAGGTGGAATCCGCGTTTCAGAATGACGCGCTCTTCGCATCAACAGTAGGTTGAGTCTAACATTGATGGAACATATAGAGCCTCAAACAAAAATGAAAAATGGTGTTTGCTTATGGAAAGTAACGCTTGCAATTATTCTAAGAGCTACTGCAAACAATGTCTATGGAAAATTATTAGGGTGACTGAAAAAAGAGGAAAAAGTCAGAACTCTGAGGAAAAACGTCAATTTTGAAAATAAGGTTAGAATTCTGAGGGAAAATGGTAATTTATGAGGAAAAACAGTCAGAATTCTGAACATAAATTAAATTCTTAGTATAAAGTAAACTCTTAGAAAAAGTCAGAATTCTGAGGAAATAAAAGTCAGAATTCTGAACATAAATTAAATTCTTAGAATAAAGAATTCTGAGGGGAAAAAAGTAATCTATGAGGAAAAAAAGTCCGAATTCGGGAAACAAATTAAATTCTTAGAAAAAAGTCATAATTCTGAAAATAAATGAAATTCTTAGAATAAAGTAAATTATTCGAAGACATTTTAGAAAAAGTCATAATTCTGAGAAAAAAAAGTCAGAATTTTGAAAATAAAGTCACAATTCCGAGAAAGAAAAAAAAGAATGTGTTTTTCCTAATCTTATTCCCTAAATATCTTTGTGTTTCGCCGTGTTAAAATTCCGATTTTTTAACTTCAATACTTTTACCTTGAGGCTTACATGAAATCCATCTACAATTTCCGATGCCTCGCTAGCACCTGCATGTGCTAACTGCGTTTTAGCGTAGATCATGTAAGCGCAAATATACACGGACGAAATTCCTACATTTCTTTTGAATGGAGTCTTAAATCTGAGTTGGCGAGATGTTTGTCTTGTAGGGGTTGGCGTTCTAGCGATACTCATCATATCGATATTTCTGGACAACATCGACCACCAGCAGACCAGCCAGTTTCGGGGGAACCGGGAACCGTTCTGCCACACGTTCCTGGCCACGTTCAGGCTGCTGAAGGACTGGAGGCTCCTGACGCTCATCCCGCTCACCATGTACAGCGGCTTCGAGCAGAGCTTCCTCTCCGGGGAGTACACCAAAGTAAGGACACTTAAAATAAAAATTAAGTTGGTGCTAGAATGAGAAAGCATCATTACTGGTGTTCCTGCATAATGGTCCACTGCTCAAATGTGACTCAACAATTATGAGTTTTTGAAATGGCTCATCTTCCAGTCAGCAAACAGCCTTAACTTATTGCCAAAAAACAGCTTGGTGAATTTTTTTAAAAGCCAAACTGTTTTTAGAAGCACCTGAGGCCCAAATGGAAATACAAAAAGGTGCAAAATGTTAATTTTGCATCCTAGATCCCCTTTATACGGAAGAGGATTAGGGCCACCGAAAAAAAAAACAAAGACAAATTCTGAGATTAAAGTCAGAATTTTTTTTTTTTTTTTTGGTGGCCCTAATCCTCTTCCATACCTTTAACATTACAAATGTAATTCTAAGTCTCAGATTTTTATTATTAAAAAGATTCTTTAAACATGTTGCATCTTGTTCTTCCAGTCAAGAATAACGTCCCATACACCCAAAGACAATAAAGTTTAGTTGTTGCAAAGTGAGACTATTAATGTAAAGTGAGAATATTAAACCCCTAAAGGTATAAATACTTTTGGAGGTTTTCTCAAAAGCCTTCGCTTCGAAGCGAAAAAACGTAGGAATATCTTACCGAAACATTGCATCTATCTGCCGCCATTTTGAGTCTGTTCCCGTTTTGCCGCCTCTCTGCGCAGAACTACGTAACTTGCGCTTTGGGGATCCACTATGTCGGCTACGTCATGATGTGCTTCGGAGCCACTAACTCGCTCAGCTCCTTCCTGTTTGGGAGAATCGCTCGCTACACCGGAAGGACCGCCCTCTTCTTCTTCGGTAAAAACTCATTTTCTTAGATTTAAACGGTTTATATAAGGATACGTTCATACAGCACGTCTTGACGTTTGGTCCCGATGCTTCTGTACAAAGCGGCCCGCATGCGCAGAAGATGAACATTCACGTCACACAGAATGTTTACGGAAGTAATAATGGATTAAACCGTTTATGGATCATTTTAAATGTTTATACAGTAATGAGTGCTGACTTAGCACTCATTACTAAGACCTGTGCCACTCATAAGGCACAGGTCGGTTTTTATTTTATTTTATTTAGTGAAAACATCGGAATTGTGCTGATCAGACTGCGGTGAAAAAGCCGGTAATAGACAGTTTGGGAAGTAACTACTTACATTTACTTAGTTACATTTATTTAAGTAACTTTTTTGAAAAAGGAAAAAAAACTTCTTAGGAGTATTTTTTACCACGCTGTAATTTTATTATGAAGTATTGCTAATTGAGTAAAAATTGAAGATTTAAAAAACCAACATCATTCATTTGTTCTTTTATTTGAGTTAAATATGTTGAAGTAGCGCCACCTCTGGTTGATGTTTGTAACCAGAGGAATCATCTGTTTCCAGCTGGTGCCACCAACATGGCCTGCATCATCGCCCTGCTGTTGTGGAGGCCTCATCCTGACCAGCTGCCTGTGTTCTTCGTTTTTCCCGCTCTGTGGGGAATGGCAGACGCCATCTGGCAAACTCAGACTAATGGTAAGAAAAACCTAAAAATGGTAAGAAAAACCTAAAACCACTACTTTGATGATGCTTTCATGTTCAGAAAGCAGTAAAAAAAAAAAAAAAAAAACACCTGGAAGGAACCTAGAAGCAGTTTGACCTAAAGATATTTGTTGTTTTCTACCTTTTGTTTTGTTCCAAACTAATAATAGTTTCAGATTCAACAGGTGTAATTTGTCCTGCTTGGTACCTAAATGACATTTACTGCTCATGTAGAAATCTGACAGATGTTTTACAATAACTTTCAATTTTACTGATAAACATTTTACAAAAACCTTGTCTTATAAACTGGCTAATGTCTTCAGTAGTTGGTTCAGTATTTCTACACAGTGTTTATCCTCATGATGCCATCCATATTATAATGCGCACCAGTTCCTCCTGCAGCAAAGCAGAACCACAACATGATACTTCCATCAACATACATCACAGTTATGATAGTATAAGTCTCCCGCTTTTTCCTCCAAATTAAACGATGGTCATTAAGCCCAAAACATCCCACTTTGGTATCATTAGACCACAAAAAAGTTCCCAAAAATGAAGATTTTTGTCCCTGTGGACATTTGAACATTTGGAGTCATGGCTTCTTCCTTACTGAGCGGCTTTTCAGCCCATGTTGGTACATGACAAGTTTTAATTTGGATACTGACACCATCTCACCAACTTTAGCCAGATTCTTCACTATATTTTTATTTTAGCTTTAGTTCTGGGGGTCTATCTGTAAATTTCTGATCAAAACCTTGGACAGTATGATAGTTGGACCTTCACATCACGTCTAGGTTTGCATATAAATGTTTGAACTAATGAATGTGGCACCTTTAGGCATCTGGAAATTGTTCTCAAGGATTAACCATACTTCTACAAAACTGGTTTCAACTGCACGTGCACAAGATTAACGATACAAACAGCTGAGTCTACTTTCACATTGATCTGTTGCAGCTCTTTATGGCATCCTCTTCCCGCGGGACAAGGAGGCCGCCTTCGCCAACTACCGCATGTGGGAGTCGCTTGGTTTCGTCATCGCCTTCGCCTACAGCACCTTCCTGTGCCTGGAGTATAAACTGTACATTGTGCTGGCTGTCCTGGTGATTAGCATGATCACCTACCCCATAGTGGAGTACCACGAGTACAGGAATCCCACCCAGCCCATTGAACAGGCCACCTATGAAAATTCCAAAAACAAAGCAGAGGAAGCAGGCATCATTAGTCAGACGAGGATGTAGACGCGTTGCCATTTTATTGTTTCTTTCTTTGACTGCTAATCCAGAACTCCTGCAACTGAAACTGAAAAAAAGTAAAATAACTGTAAAAAGCTGGAAAGCCTTTACTTTTTCTTAAATAGACCTCTTCTTGTTGGTTTTCTGGACTTTTTTTGCACTACTAAAACCAGAACAAATGTCAGAATATAAAATTTAACATTAAGTTAAAAGCAGAAACTGACATCACAAACTGATTTTTAATGTTTTTAATCTTTAAAGGTGAAACTTTATGCTCCCTTGAACAGGTTAGGATAAGTCTATGTATGAGCAAACATTCTGTAGCGCCCCCTGGGTTGCTAGGTAACGGGCTGGGCTCTGCACGGGTTGCTAGGTAACCACATAGTGCCAGTGGAATGTGACTTGTTTTTGAAATGGCCTGTTTTCAAGCCATAAAAAAGCATCAACTTATTGCAGATTTTTATTTTTCTTAAGCGTTTGTGTTTTCTTTTTGTGAATTTTGCACAATATGTCCCCTTTAAAAACATTAAATAAAAATGTTTTTTAGTTAAATTGATAGGTTTTATTGAAATGTCATTATCTCTGTAAATGTATCTGTTCCTACATGTTTATTTGTTGAAATCTTCGCTAAATGTTAAATTTAGCCTTTTTATTGTACCTTTTTATTTTGATCTTCTCATAAAGCCCAACAGCCTCCTTACAATAAACAATTTTTTACTCCATTGTAAATGAAATAAAATTTATACTGTTTATGTAAAAAATGTGTTAATTTTAGCATTTTGTAATTGACATAAGAGGTAATTTATTTGAAAGACTTTACAGGTAACTGAAGGAAGAGGGTAAATTAATACATATTAAAGACAAGAACTTCACAAAAAACATCAGCTAAAATGGAATTTTGAATAAATATCTATATAATCTGTAGCAGACAATGTTTTAATTTTTAGGTTTTAATTTAGTTGCTTAGTTCTGAAGTCCATAAAGACTTGAGAGGTTAATATGTTACATACCCAACAAAATCATTTCATTTATATGGATTTTAAAATTAAGTCGAGTCCAAAACACCTTCTAAAAGGTGCTCACCTCTCAATATTCCCTACCAATTATTTTTTCCTTCCACGTAACTTTTCATTAAGAATTTTGGATGCAGCACTGAAAGAAAATAAAATAGGTTATTAAAAAAGCATAATTTTTGTGACTAAGTGCTTTCTACTGAACGACTTTGGCCCTCACAGTTTGGAGACCAGTATCAAATATTTCACAAATCCAAACCTGGAAAACTCCAGACTGTGAAAAAACGTCGTCACCGATGACGCACGCTGATCAATGTGTACGTCGCAGTGGCGGCGTAAACATCCTAATTGATATTTAAGGAACACCAGGAGACCAACGTGTTGCATTTCAGATGGTGCTTTTATTGCAATGTGTTGCATTCCCACATTCATAGATGTTATAGATTTGTTAGTCAAAGCATCATTTTCACAAGGTTGGCATCCTCACCTTGGAAACAAAAAGCAGAGGGACCAAATGCACGAGGTGTTTGTGTTTTGAGTGTAGTCGAGAAGTGTGTGTCGGTGTGTCTGTGTAAACTTGAGAGCAGCCACGAACATATGAATGAACAAACCTCCGAGTTTGGACTTCCAGTAGACAAAAAACAAACAAAACAAAACATAAAATAAAAGAGAGAGTTTAGTTTGTCTTATAGCCTCCAGGGCTCTCACTCCCCGCTGGGGCTGGACCCGGCCTGAGACTGATTGTCTACAACATTCCCAAAGAAAAAGGTAGATTTCTTTTATTTTTCACGTTACACACCTGAACGAGAGAGAGCGGGAGGGTCTGAGGGTTTTTAAAAGAGTCCGAGAGAGAAAAAGAAAACATAACATGCATAAAATTCTCCCAGGTGAACACTGTCACTCATATTGTCTTGTAATAGCTGCTCTGATGCCTCTTTAAAAACAAACTTTACATGAGTTTTATATACAAAACTGGACAAAGAAATGAGTAAAATGTATATTATATATTTGTCTATATATTTATATATCTATTTATATTAATTTTTACATGGGAGGAAGTGGAACCTTGGTCTCTTCTCTTAAAATATCCACCCAGAGAAACAAAAGTGGTGAGAAAAAACTAAACCTTCGCTTAAGGCAGCACTTATAATACTCGACAACTGACGCCGTGGTGAGAATAGCTTCGAAAACCTGCACTAGGAATGAGCTGGAAGGAAGTCCCGGTTGTTCAACACTTTAAAAAATAAAAATAAAAAACCGCCGCAGGGTCTCCCAATGAAACACAAGCAAAAACAGAGAAGACAAGCGACACGAGTGGTGCGTTGTCGTTTACATCAGTGCACAATCGTTTGGACAGGTAAGAGGTAAGGTCTCACACTTCCCACTGACACACAGAGAGAGAGGAAAGCAAACGCTGCTGCAGAAAACGGCCAGGAGCAGGAATGTTCAGAGTTCAAGCCAGAAAGGAGGATTTTAAGAGTTCAACAGCGCAGAAAGGAGAGCATATCACCTGAAGAAGAACAGCATAGTTATTACGATAAGCCCACAGAGAAAGCAGCTGTACAATTTTTAGCTTGTTTTTGTTTTCCCCAAAATGGCTCCAGTTCACCTGTACTTCAATTTTTACCATAAAACGGCTCCCAAAAGTCTACGAAACCCACTGAAAACGGTGCTTTTTAAAATTATTTCAACAAATTTTCTGCTTAATTCAAATGAAGAACAAACACGCCAAACAAAAACAGGTTCGTTTGTGTAAAATAACCTTGTTGCACAACTTTTGAAACTTTAATTATTCACTTCGACAGTTGACATGAATTTTTCAATAAATCTGATTAATCAGAAAGAAACGATAGCGGGAGTTAAACGCAAAAAAAAGGAAAACGCGTAAAGTTTCCAGTGGTAAAAACTGCTAATCCAAATGTCAGTTGAGCTAACGCTGAAGCGCTATTCCAATATGGCCTCCGGCTAATGCTAACGTTCTAAATTCAACCAGTTAAAAATAAAAAGCAAACATTATATCCATCTCAGCGGGATAAAAATAGTTGTTGCACACGTCACATGGTTGTGCTTCAGGTATTTATTATTATTTGGAAAAGGTTTTTTCTCGTTTCAGTTTTACAGTCGTTGAGTATTGCTAACTCTATTGCTAATTTTGGACAATTAACCACGTAAGGGCTTCGTTCAGTATACTTTAAACTGGTACAGCAATGCATTATGGGTACAGAATAAGTGTCACAGGAACGTGAAGTGAAAGAAAAGGTTGAGGAAAATGAATCTTCTCCACTTAAAAATAAGAGCATTAGAACACAGATGCCGAAATTTATTCAACTGAAACTTGAGCAAACATAAACTTTCTTAATTTATTGGAAGCTAAGTTAGCTTAGCAAAGAATTAGCTCCGCCAACACCCTCATAAATAACTGAAATCCAGTCATACCTGCGAACAATTATCTCTTCCTACGTTAATAGTTCAATTTAGACATTTATATGAATTAAAATTGAAAGTTTAAATAATCTTGGAACCATCGCAGAAGCTAATATCGACAGCTAAGGTGCTATACAAAAATGTAGCTCTGCTATTAGCACGTTAGCCCACCATTGGAAGCCTTGTTGCACAAGAGTATAATTCAGAATAAGGCAATTAAAAATTTCCACGGTATAAATGAAACTATGTTTTGACTTCAGAGACTTAGAAAACGTCCCAAGATGCTAACAAACAGAACACTAAATACTGATTTAGGATGTGAAAACAATACAACTTTTTCAATATTTTGTTTTTCTCAGATGAATACAAAAAATATGACACAACAGAAGTGGAAAAAGGTTTTGAAATAATTTATCATGATCTAAAGGTCAAACTTTGCATTTTATCTGAGTTTTGTAGACTTTCAGGAGCCACTTTATCTCCAAATGCTAATCTGATTTAATGGCCTTTTTCACCCCGAGCGGATCCGGATATATAAAGTGCAGAATTAGATTGTATTTGCAAGTTCCTGGGATAATCTGATTAATCAACATGTGTAAAAAAAGTCATTTATACAGTAAAAATGTGTTTTTTTCTCATTAAAAAAAAAACCCTGGTTAACAAGGTTATTGTTAATCAGCAAATATATACACGAGGCACCTCAAGTTTGGTATAAAGTATTGGGTTGAAGAATGAGACTGAAAGCCTATAGGTCATCAAGCATGGGTTTGTTTTTATCTTTAAATGAATGGCTTAGTGTCACTCCAGTGTAACTTCTACATTACAAATGAGGAAATGCTTGTTTAGGTAAGGTGCATAGCTAATGGTTGCAATGTTTATTTTTTTATTTTTTCCTGTAAACACGTGATAGCACTTCGGGCTCAAAAAGACGGCATTGGCAGAGTCTAAACTGAGCAAACTTTGGGACATCACAGGGTTTCAACGCTGATAGGCCACTCTGAAAAGACGAAAACGAGCGTGCAGGAGAACCAGAAACGAAGAAGAGCCGCTACATTATGTGCTGTCCAGTGAAGAGGAGGTTTGCATATGAAATCCATCAAATGCGTTGAAGCTTTGGTCTTTTTTTTTTTTTTTTACTACGGATGCAGAAAATGATAAAAACACCCAAACGGATCAGTCAGAAATTCAATGCTTCCCCTGAAAACCAAGGCTCCACTCTCCCAGCTCTGCTTAAACCTTCTGTCAACAGAGAAAATTAAATAATATGGCCTTTTTTCTTTTAAATTAACCCGTACAAAAAGCCAGTCCACACTGCTTCTCTTTCTCTCTCTCTCTCTCTCTCTCTCTCTTTCTCTCAGTAAAATCACATTCAGCAGTCGCTTTAAAAAATAAAAACAAACCATTCTCTGGCATAGTTTATCTGAATAAAACACCCACAGGTAACTGTGCAGGATCTGAAAGAGTCAAAAAGAGAAACCGAACAGGACATCTTCGTCTGTTTCAATCTCAGAGAACACCAGATATACAGTATTAATCGCTCACACACACACACACGCACCCACGCACACACACCATATACAAACATACATCATCTTTAAAACAAAATAAGAAGGTAGAAAAATAAAAACATGATAGAGGCGAGTAGTTATTTACCACAAACTCGGAGCTAGTTTTTTTTCTGTTGATTCTGAACAAATATGCATTCACATTTCTGTTATATACATTAATATCATGAAACAAATGTTAAAAACCAGATACCAGCGAACTGTAGCGAGGAAGGAGGAACTGCCGTTTGTTTTTTTTGTTTGCACTGAAAAGCTGTTGCTTAACAAAACATTTTGCCTTTTTGTTTTTGGGTGTGTTTTGTTTGGCATGTTAAAGCTGCTGAGTGTCTCCGTTTCTTATCCGGACCGTAGAGGAAACCGTTTCCATTTGGGAATGCCTTTTCCATGCAGGAAAGAGAAAGAGGAACAATGCTGTGTGTGGGGAAATATCTCTGCCATTTAATAAAACGGCACTATTTCCATTGAGATCTGTTGAACAAACAAATTAAAAAAAATAGCTTCAATTTGCCATTAAAATCAACTTGAGGACTTGAATTTAAATGTTTGCAAATGAAGGCTGACATTTTGAAATCTTTTAAAAACACAGAAAATATAAATATAATCTCTGGGTGACATCTGGAAAACCAATAAGGTCTTCCCCAGTTATTAGCTTCTTTTTTGTTTATAAAAACAACGCATTAATTGGATGAAAAACTAAGTTGGGATCAAATGCAATTTATCTAAAAAGTTATTTTGTCTGGTAATCAGTTGCTGCGTTTCCATTACAAATGTGCGCAAAACTTGTAAATATTCCGCTAATGTCAAAAAACACAATTTTGCAATTGCCATGTTTATTTAAATAACAAAATTTAAATCACATATGAATAATTATATTCAGAAACATCATCCTCCTACCACTTCCTGTCTTCTTCATGTTTCTGTCAGTGTTAATATCCGGTTGTTAGTCACGCAGCTCGTGTGACGCAAAAAGTATTTCTGTTGCAGTTTAGCGAAATAAACTAATTTTGATACGGCCGAAAAAAAAACAAAAAAATGTTTTTTCATTTTTTCTAAACTAAGCAATTTAATTTTCAAAATGTCAAACTGCGCAACTAAATGGTCGATGGAAACACAGCCAGCTAAAAACCTGACGCCATTTCTCCTCTCAGACAAGAAGAGTTTTCTGTTTATTGTTCGCCAATATAAACACAGCTGAAGTAAAACATGGATCGATATTAAGTCTATTTGTGGCCTTTGTCCCAACAAACGGTCAAAATTTGAACACAAACAGGAACATTTCTGTTGGTTTGCTGAATTATTTTAACTCAAAAGTTTTATTCGGGTTGATTTTAATTGCTTTGACTGGTTTGAAATAGACAAACAGTGCAAAGTGATTTCCGCCTCACACAGCATCACTGGAGGAGTTAGCAAGTGGAATGTCGACTTGAAATATGATCATTATGTAAGTTTTGCATAATATTTCAGGGTTTAAAAGCCACAGTTCAACTAATTGTCATCGGAAACAGGTTGGAATTGGAGTAAAAGTTTGTTTTTTATCGAGTGAATGTGACGCCTCTTACCTCCAATCCATCAGGAGAGAAAGGAAGAGAAATAATAATTCACTAATTTTCCGCTGGATGCTTCTAGATTCATTTCAGTATAAAATGAAAACTGCACAACATTTAAAGGCAACGTCTCAGCAGGGATCTTTTTACATAACAAAAAGTGGATTTTCTTCCTTATTTTCAATCCCTATAAGATGTCTGTTATGACTTTGAGAGACAGTGTATGACCGATCAACAGTAGTCAACAGAAAACTGTACATGTGAGCAGCCAGCGGAGTGACGTCATCAGAGGCGGAGGGAGAGGAATTCCCGATCGGATGAACACTGTTTAAAAAGCTCGATTCAAATTCCTGACATCTTTAAATTAATCACCAATCACAAATCTTTGTTAGGAAGTTCTAAAGCTAAAGCCTCTACTTAAATTTCATTATATATGGGAACAATAATGGAAAGCGCGTCATTTGCTGCGGCACAGGGCAGCAAACGATGCGACTTGAGCTATTATTATAATTTTTACACAATGGTTACAAACAAATGTGCTGCTTTTTGTACAAAAACAGGAGAAAGCAAAAATAAAAATGGCTAACTAGCTCCCTGGAAAATAAAACTATTTATGTTTGGAAAAAAAAAAGGGAGCCACTAATATCTAATTTTTTTTCCAAAGTCAAATTGCTTGAAATTTCACATTTTTAGAAGCTGGAATAACTTCCTCCTCCACTGCAACATGTAGCTGTGTCACAATATGTCAAAAGAATAATTCAAAAATGAGGAGACATTATTAGAACTTATTTAAATCTAATTAAGAAAAACAAAAATAAATGGATCAAATCAAATTATACATTTTTTCTTTTTCTGAGTGTTCAATTAATTACATTTCTTTTTATCTCAAAAGGAAAGCAGTTACAAGATAATAGGTTAGCTCACCCCAAAGTCTTTGTCCTTCTGTAATGTACAAATACTACCCGCCTGCATGATGCACGTGGCAAACAACACTGATAGGCTGAGAGGAACCGTGAAAGAGAACGAGAGGAGGAGAGGAAGAACCCTGCCGGGCTTCTGGATTCACATCTGCTGAGGTGAGGCTAAATGTGACGGACAAAACAGTTAAATAATCATAACAGTCTGTTTTTATACTCTGACAGAAATAAAAAATAATGAAAGACATCTAAGTTCAAAACTGAGCAGCATCCTCTCTGACTCCCATTCATCTGTCCGTCCCGGTTGGTGTCAAAGCTTGTTCTGGAGGTCGTAATGATGAAGATAATGATGGAGAGAGAGCAGGTTTTTTTTTTTTAAACAACCCAAAACATAGAAAATAAAACCAGAATAGAAAAAAAAAAAAAAAGAAGCAGAGCTTGGGAGAAACTCGCACTTCCACCAGGCACTGCAGCAGATAGAGAGGACCAGTCCCAGAACCAGCTGATACTGAGCTTCTATCCCACAATGCCGCTGAGGTCTGAAACCTTAACATTCCCACATCGCTGAGAGAGAAAGAGACGAACAGAAACGACACAAACAAAGGGAGACAAAAAGCCAGAGGTGCTGCGGATGTTGAGGGCGTTCCCGTCATCAAGACAGAAAAAACGAGAGAAAGAGAGAAAGAAAGAAAGAACAAAAGAAAAGGGGAAAGAAAGAAAGAGGAGGTCGGCCCTGATTCGACAGTGACGAAAACCTGGCAAATCTACAATGACGACGCAGTTGTTTTGTCTTGGGTCAGGAAGCAGGAAGTAGGTCACCGAGAAATGAGCAGCAAGACAACACTGCCTTTAATAGGCTGAGGCAGACAGACAGGTTGTCAGACAGATTAGACAGGCAGGTTTAAATAACACCGCTGCTCCTTTAAGTTCTGGCCCGGTGAAGCGACCAGGCCCCTCCACCGACACCCGCTGACTCCATCCGGTCTGAAAGGTGAGACAGAGACAGCGATGGCTCTGATGCGCCGGCCTCCAAAGCAGCGGCGGCGGTAAAAAACAGTGGGAGGGCGCAGGAGAGGTGACGGGATGGGGCAGGTGTCACTCAGTGAGAAGCTGCTGGAGGAGGCTCTTCTGCTGGGCCTGGGAGGTTTGCGAGCCCTGGGGAACGGGACCCTTCTGGGGAGCCGCAGCCCCCATCGAGCCCTGGTTCAGGTAGGAGTCGCTGCCGACGAGGTTTACCGTGCACTGGACGTCAGCAAACACCTGGACCTGCTGCACCTGCAGACACAGAAGCAAAGAGTTGAAAAGGAGGCTTCATGGATGGACGAGGAGGTTCAAACCATCATCATATCCCCTACTCTAACGTCTCTCTGCCCAGACAGAAATTTAAAGAGGGGCAGCAAAAGTGGAGCTAGCTAACAACCAATTCTATCATCAAGGGCATGTTACTATTGCATTTTGCCTCTGCTGGCTGGATAGTATGAAATATTTTTTAATTTGAATAGACCATATCCCCTACTCCAACATCTCTCTGTCCAGAAAGAAATCAAATGAAGTGGATGACCAGTAGTTGGCAACAACTGATGATGTCATCCAGACTTGTTAAATATCGCCAACGCTGCCATGATTTTGATTTCTTTCTGGACAGAGAAATGTTGGAGTAGGGGATACGGTCTATTCAAATTAAAAAATATTTCATACGAACTGTAAGCGCTGCTACGACTCTTGAGTTAAGAGTCGCAGCACAGCTTCACCATCTGCAACCACTTTTAGAAAATACTCGGATGTTCTGAGTCACAACATTTAATTTCCAGTTGGAATAAATCATGTATTTTTGAAACTGAATTGACAGTATCCCCTACTCCAACATCTTTCTAACCATCAGCGTGTAGGCCTCACCAACCTGCTGGTCGCTGCACACTGCGCTGACGTTGTTGAGGTTACTGTTGCTCATCCCAACCGCCTGTCCCATGGGAGGTAAAGAGCTGACGCCGCCTGTGCCTCCAGCCATGGAGACGGTGATGCTCATGTTATTGTACACCCCCTGCTGGCCAAACGCCTGCCCTGCACTCTGTCCTGACTGACTGAACAGGCTGTAGGAGAAGTAATACAATGTAATACAAGCCATAAATTCATGAGAAAAGCATTGATAATGAGAGAGAGGCCTTACCTGCCCAGGCCTGTCTGCTGCCAGCTCTTCATGTCTGGTGACTGGTAGCCAGGAGTTGGTGCCTGCTGAAGCAGGGGACTCTGGGAGGTGGAGTTCTGAGGTGATAACAATGGACTTGTGGGGCTCATCTCAGGAGGAAATGGGGGATCTTGTTGCACCGCAGCTGTGGCAAAGAAACCATTTCATCACAAAACTGGAATCCAGCCGTTTTAAACTGCTTATGACAGAGTGGCTGTCTAAAATGTCTGTTTACAAAATATATCTTTATTGTGTCTGGAACTTATTTTCTTTCAAGATATATATCTATCTCAAAATATCAAAACATTTTCAGAATCAAATCTCAGACTAGTTTTTTAGAGGATTTTCAAAGTGTAAATGCAATATTTAACTTTGTAAGACATTTAAAAGCAAATAGGCTGAAGAAACATGAAATAAGAATGGAGAGATACAAAAAGTGCTCAAACAGAGAAGTAGACAAATGGATAAAGTAAAGATAGAAAGAAATGAATGTTGGACAAAAGGAGAGCGAGAGACATGAGAATTGGACAAAAGGATTTCTAGTTGGCTCCTGGACAGATGTATGTTAGATGAATTTGGACGAAGGGATGAATGAAGTGATTGACAGATGTAAGAAATAGTCTGTAAACTATCTTTTCCCATGTTTTGTCTTCAGGTCCTGACCTTAGATGAACCCTGCACTCCTTAATATCCCAGCTTCCTTGAACTCACCAGATCCTCCAAATTGCTGGAGCAGCCCCTGCTGCATCGTCGGGTTCCCGGCGCCGTCGAACTGGCCCTGTAAGCCACCCAGCAGCGCCTGGTTGCTCAGGGGCCCCCTGGTGGACATCTTGGTGTCCAACGGGGCCCCCGGTGCAGAGCTGAAGTGACTCGGTGAGGTAGGGGTGCTGCCCGCCATTGGGGCAAACCCCGGCGGGAAGCTGAACTGCTGCTGAGACGTCGTCGGGGGGCCTTTGGGCGCCCTGGGTGTTCCCGGGCCCCCGGCTGGCGCGCCCACCGCCATGTTCTGTCTCATGAGCCTGACCTTGTGCTGGAGGAGCTGCTGCTGCTGCTGCCGGTGGTGGATGCTGTAGAGCTCCCTCTGACGCTGCGCTAGCATCTGGGCATTCAGCGGCGGCTGCTAAAGTAATTTACAACACAACAAATTTAGCTTCTACAAACCTAGTTTGTCCCAAAACTTATTGCACTGCAAAACACAAAATATTACAAAGTCATTTTGGTCAAGTTTATCTGAATAAACTTGAAATGAGACTAAAGTAACTTTCTAGCAAGATATAGGAGGTTGTTTTAAGAGGAGAATGTTCAAACTGCCATCATATCCCCTACTCCAACATCTCTCATCTCACTTAAAGAGGGGCAACAAAAGGAAATAAGGTGGATTAGCAGTGCTTGCCAACAGCTGATACTGTCATCACAGACATGCTACTATTGAATTTCACCTCTGCTTCTCGGATATTTTAAATTGTATTTAATTTGAACTGAACACATCCCCTACTCCAGTGTTTCTCAATTCCGGTCCTCACGCCCCCCTGCCCTACATGTTTTAGGTGTTTCCCTTATGCCACATACCTGGATTGAATATGTGGGTGATTAACAGGCTTCTGTAGCGCTTGATGATCATGCAATCATTTGAATCAGCTGTTCTGGAATAGAGGTACATTTAAAACATGCAGCGCAGGGGGGCCTGAGGACTGGAATTGAGAAACGCTGCCCTACTTCAACATGACAGAGATTTAAAGAGCAGCATCAAAAGCATATGAGTTGGATTATCAGAGCTTGCCAAAAGGACATATTACTATAGAATTTGCTCCCATTGATGTAAAATTTATTATAAATTATATTTGAATATGAATTGACCATATTGCCAAAAATAAATAAACTTTACCTTCTAATGAACACTTTACACCGGAACTGGAAGAAATTCCAAATATCCAAAATAAATAAACAAAATAACAAAAACAACAAATAAAATTAAATGTAAAGAAAAAATTTAGCTCTTCTGCATTGTCCCAGTGCTAACTAGAAACAACCAATCAGAGCCAGGGGGAGGGTCTTAGCGCTGTCAATCACCCTTCATCCCTTGCTCTCTGCTATGCTGCAGCTAGCAAAGTGTGAATGTAAGGCTAGTCAGCAAGGCCACTAATGATGACGGATAAACACCGTGTTGTTTCTACGCCACATTTAGCTGCAACATGCAGTTTTTATTTTTTAGAGCGATAATGTCCTGACTGACCTGTGAGGACATTTGGGGTAGCTGGACCGCCTGTCGGACCCCCATGTTCACTTGCTGGGGTCCTCCTGAGAAGGAATTCATGGCTGCCAGCCGGTTCTGGAGCTGAAAATAAAAAGAAAGAAGAAATTTGCCTATTAAAAGTGAACTATTTTGCTTCTTTGAACAGGTTTGGATAGGTCTCCGAGCTAAACAAAACTTTTTACATTTACATTTTGTGCACAAACTCATCATCGGATAACGAGATTTTAATCGGCATATTTTAAACTGTTTTATTGCTCTGTTACTTTGAATCAAAATAAGTTGCTGCTGGCCATGCTCCCCCAAAATCAAAGATTACGTTCACACGTGAAACACGTTGCAAACAGATCCACAATTATACAACCGTAGATCTTTGAAAAGCAGAAGTGGAGCCTCCTGCAAAACCAACCTCCTATCATCTGGTTTCTGGATGGCAGAAGGTTGGTTGCTGATTTCCCAGCAGACATTGTTCAGCTCATACAGCAGTAAAACCAGCTGACCAAACATGCTGGAGCTCTGCTGGGGTTGCTAGGTGACAGGCGGAAGTCTTTTGAAGTTGCTAGGCAACTGCAAAGTCCACGCAGAATGTGACTTAACAATAGGGAGGTTTTTGAAACGGCTCATTTCCAGACAAACTTGTTGCCAAAAAATATCAAGGTGGTTTTTATTTTAAGTGGTTGGAATTTTAATTTTAAGAAGAAGAGAGCTAAATGTTTTGTTTTTTTGTTTTCTTAAGCCGTTTTTAGACGCAGCAGAGAACCAATGGAAGTTCTCTGATGCAAAATGAGAAGGTTGCATAACAGGTCCTCTTTAAAATAAGTAAGTAAAGAGTCTGACAGGATGAGATGGATATTAGTGAGGCAGGAAGTGGAGCTCTCTCTAAGAGCTTCTTAATCAATATGAGGAGAAGAAAGGAGACTCGTCATAATGAAGTGTGACTCCGACGGACGCAAAGGGCAGCAAATCAATACCACCGAAAGAAGTACGAGTGTTTCTGTCTGACTCTTGTTACGGATAACACTTTGTCCTTTTGTTAACAGTACTACAACCGTAAATAAATTACATCCATAATGTTTCTATGCATTAGGCACAGAAGTGACTCAAGACGTTAAAAGCACTGAATCGATAGATGCAGCATAAGCAGCGACAGTCTCACCTGCTGCGGGCCCTGCAGCCTCTGCTGCAGCTGCAGCCGCAGTTGGTTTGGCGGCAGCCTGAGCTGTGGGCCCATTCCCTGTGGTCTGGTCATGCCGGGCCTCAGCCCCAAGGGGAAAGCCCCGCGAGGGGCTCCGAATGTCACGCCCTGCTGCCCCACCGCGGCCAGCTCTGGAGGAAATAGAGCCTGTGAAGCCGGAAGGAACTGGGAGGTGTAGGTGGGCAGTTTGGGGTCTATGGAAACTGGGGTGGCAGTGGGTTGCTGGGGTGGGAAATTTTGGGGGAAAGGGTCAAAACAGCCACCCTGCAGGGGGGAAAAAATACATTTATTATGATTAAGTTTTTGAAAAGAATTAAGAAAAAACCGAATAAAGTCAAAAATTTTCACCAAGAAACAAGTTGTAAACACATGAAACTGACTGAAAAAGCCTTAAAAATCTTAGAGTCACATAAATTGTCTTTATGTGACTCTGAATGTTCAGAGATTTCGGGCCTGATCTCTGTATCTGTAATAACTGAAGCTGTGTGTTGACACTTTAGGTAAATTATCTCAGATTAACTGCAGGTAGACTAAAAAAATCTCTAACACATTTTCTGCTATTTTGCAAATAATGTTGGTAATTTTGACAAGTTTAGTCTGATTTAACTTCAGACAGTGAGAAAAAAAAGAATCTGTCCTTTTATGAGACATCGGCTTCTAATCAAACATTGGACTAAATTTTGTTACCATTCTGTGCAGATTGAATATCAAGATCATTATGCAGACATCAAAACCTTGAAAACATCTAACTGAAATCCATTTTCAAGGATTTTAACCACCGGTTCAAACCCTGAAGCTGACCCTGTGTGATTTAAAGAAACCTAACAAAAACCCACTTCCCTAAGTTTTTATTTCCTCCATTTTCTGCATCATTCCCAGCCAATCGGGTTACCTGAACCAGTTTGTCGATACCCAGGGCCTTGTCCAGTTCGGCCAGTTCGCTCTCGTCCGTCCCGCTCAGGAAGGACACGAGCTGCTCGATCAGAGCCTTCTCATCGTTTCGGGCTTCAGGCGTGGTCGGCGGGCCCAGCTCTTGGTCCAGCGTACATGGCACACGCTGCCTGCTCCCAGAAACAGAATCAGATTACATCACTTAGCCTAAAACGAGCTAAAAACCATTAAAGTTTCATATTATCAGCATAGAAAATCGTAAGACGCTTCAGAAAAATGCATGATTATTTGAGGGAAAATACACCAAAGAAGGAGAATAAGTCCCAATAGGAATAAGTGATTAAGTTTGGTTTATTTGTGTAACAAACTGGAATAAAACTGATAATATTCCAGTTATTATTAATGAAAGGCCACTCTAAACAAACGTGTTTTCTAGCTTTTATTTAAAGAAACTCAGTCTTTTGGCTGTTATTCAGTTTTCTGAAGGTTGTTCCAGATCTGTGGTGCATAGAAGCTGAATGCTGCCTCTCCATGGTTGGTTCTGGAGACGCAGCGCAGACCAGAACCAGAAGACCTGGGCGGTCTGGAAGGCTGGACCAACAACAGGGACCAACAACAGGACTTTGAAGGGGCAGAATTATGCTTGATTTTATAGCACAATGAATGCTATGTTGCCTTCAGTTGTTATAAAAATGCTGCATATTAAATATGATTTAAAAGGTATTTGAATTTAACGCATTGAAATTGGGCCTCCGTCTCTTTAAGAAACTGCTGCTCTTTCTGAAGCTCCAGGAAGTTGTCACAACATGGCTCCTTTATTGACCTTTAAATCTGACCTTATCATCTGGATAGCTGTGATAGCTAATCTTATTCCTTTTTATAATCAGAGTTAGTGGGAGCATGTAGGTATTAAATAAGAGGAGTCCAAGAAAGAACCTTGGGGTACTCCACATGTAATTATTTTCAGTTCCAATGAAAAATTAACTAATGACACAAGTTCTTTAAGTTTGAACCAGTTAAGTACTTTGACCCGAGAGTCACTTCAAAAATATGATGAACAGTATCAAAGAGATTGACATTAAGAAGCTATTTAATGTTGATCAACATTGAATGTTCAGGCAGAAATATTGGAGAAAAACTCCTGCAGAGTCAAACCTTTTAATTAAAATACTACAATAAAGTGTGTCAATACTTGCACTTACTCTCGTGGTGACGCTAAGGAGGATTGTAAAGGAGCTCCACGTCCATCAAAAGACAAAGTGTCAGTCAGAGCCAGAGGCTGGAACTGGGAATCTCCCACATCCATCTTCGTCGGCCCTGGAGAAGAATTTTATAACTTTTATCTGATCTGGCTGTCAGACAGTTGGAACAGATTCAAGTATGTAACAGATTATAGAAAACTGACTAAGAAAGTGCAAGTTTCTCTTCATTTGGTATCAGTTAAATTGTGTTTTTATTGTCGTTTTTATCATTTTAACTGGTTCTTTAGTTGTTTTGTACCAGTACTCGGAGCAAAAGGGTTGATGACTTCGGTCTCTGGAAAAGGGCTGCTATCCTTGGGGGTCTGGAAGAGGTCTCCCTGTTGTTGGCTTGGAGTGGCAGGGTTGCAAAAATCAAACGATGGCTGTGTCTGGAGGCTGCAGCCTGAGGTCGGGACACCATCAACAAGTCCTGAAACCAGAACAGAAAGGTCAAGAGGCCACATTGGTTCTGTTCAGTCCGCTTTAATCTAGCTCTGGTTTGTTTGCCGAGAAAGTCTGGTTCATTTGCGGAGGTGTGAATGCTAATCGAACTCTGATGTGGACCAAAAAAGCAAACGCAGATGGAGTTCGAATGCAGATGTGAAGAATGCCAAGTGAACTGGAATCCATGTTATAGTTTGCATGAAGCAAACTATAACACCAGGCATTCTGGGTAAATACAACCAAAACAAACCTGTTAGCCTAGCGCCAGTGGGAAAAATGTCTCCCGGTGTTTAATCAAACTCAAAAGATCTGATGGCACTCCGTTTTTATTTTCACTTCACAAAGAACGAAGTTGCACTCGTTGTCATCAGAGGTTTTTATGTTTCCCTCAGTGCAGCGCCCCCACAGGCGAGGAGGGGAACAGTTTTTTTTAATTAGTTTGGATTGTTTGACTAAGTACAGCGTGAAAACAAACACCAGCTAAAAATGTAATAAATGCTGCAAATTTGTTCCCCATTTGAACAAAATGTATCAGGTGTGAAAACACGCTAAAAAATTTTTTTAAAAGTCCTGGAGAACCATGACCAACATAATCAAAAATGTTAAGGACAGAACAAAGGATTTGTCGTTTTATAACTAACCCTATTTAGTAAGCAGAACCATGTCTATGTGATAATTTTTTATTACATATTTTTCAGTGTTAAAATTTGATGTGCTGTGGTTACATCAAAATTACTTTAATTTATTAAACTTGGCTATGTGTTTTAAGTTTTTTGGGCGGAAAAATGACTCAAAACTTTCTTACAACAGAATAAATTTGTTCAATCAAATTTATCAAGTCTAGGCCTGTCTCAATAAATCAATCACATGATAGAGTAAAATAAACTCAATAATTTCCATTTGCATGATTTCTTGTCTCTCTCCATTTTCTTTCTACCAAAATCTGGTGATAAAAGTCTTCTGTTTGGTGCTTTGGTGCCATTTTTATAATTAATTTTATTTGCTGCTTCTGTTGACTTTATTTATTATGGATATTTAAAATGTCTTCCAGTTCCGGGGTTAAACGTTCATAAGAATTTAAAGTTTACTGATCTTTAAAAATGTGTTCTTCCATTATGATGCCATAGCCATTATAATATTTGAAAATGGTTTCAAAGCAACAATTTCATCATTTGTCGCAATAAATTCTGGGACAATTTGTTACTGTGAGTAATCTACTCAAGGCTAGATGCATTTTCTTTTAACACGGAAAATGCAAAATCATTTTAAAGTTTTGGATCTAAAATGAGTAAATATTCATTTTGTGGAAAGAAAAACTGCTTGACTTCACATTTTGTTGACCTTTGACACAAAGTGAGGGCTGTACCTCTGTTGGGAGTCCCTGGCGGCTCTCTCTTCACATTTATGTTGCGGGGAGTGCAAATCTCACCGGGCTGCAGGCGAGTGGGGGACTGCAGCTTGACTTGGTGCAACGGGGAGTGCAGCTGTGGCGACGGGGACTGCAGCTGGGGGACAGACTGAGACTGGGACAGGGGCGACTGGAGGTGAGGCACTGGGGACTGGAGCGGAACTGGGAGCTGCGTGGAGGGAGAGTGGAGCTGTGCGCCTCCGCCGGGATTCACCGACTCCTCGCTGCCCTGCTTGGCTTCGAGCGGACCTCTGAGGCCGGGGAGAAGCTGGCTGAGAGCGTCCGGATCAGCAGGTCCAATAGATAACTACAGAGAGGAGGAAACAGAGCAAATCTAAACATTTGGACAGGTGGGAAAGTGGCAACACTTCATTGAAAGGGGTGAGCCTGACATAAGCATGAAGGAGTCTTTGTGAATGTTTATAACTGTTGTCATGACGTTTCACTCAATAAATACTGAACATTTTATGCAACTTTTAATTAAACTTTGGATTAAAATGTAATTGTTTCCAGATTATCATTATTTAACAAATACAAAGTTTACACTTTTTATATATTTTAAATGCAACTTTAAAATTTGCACTAAAAATGTAATTTATTACAGAATATTGCAAAGTTGATGCTTTTAATTGAATTTTAAATCAAAAAAGAATATTACTTTCAATGCAAGTTTCAATGAAGCTTTCCAAAAGAAATAAAAAAAAAAGAAGTAATTATTTACCAAATAATGCAAAGTTGACACTTGTCAGTTTTATGCACATTACTTCATATAAAGTTTTACCATGCGAGTGTAAAGGATTGGCTTCCAAAGTCCATGAAAATAAACAACCGTCTTTGTTTTTATGGAAACCTCCCAGAAGGAAATGTTTCTGTAGTCGCAGCCTTCCTGTAAACTCTTCACCAGAGAAATAACTCATCACTGGATCCATCGTCAACTGGATCCAGACACAAACAGGTAGTTGTGTGGTTAATGGCTCCTGATATCGTTTTATGAATAAACCGCTCCTTCTACTGATCTACAAGAAATATAAACAGTTCCAGAGAGAGAATCCTGTATCTTATAAAGCGTCAATGAACAGAAAGTGAAATATTTCAAGGCTTTATTTGTTGTCATTTCGTTATCGCTTATAAATTATGAAAACTTGATTCCAATTATTTTGTCTGGAATGTTGGTAAATATAGCGAGAAAGTGGCTGAGTTGGCGGCAGTGGGGCGACTGCTATTAACTGGAAACATGCAGAAATGACATGTCAGTAAAACCTCTCGCACTGCAGCGCAGAAGACAAAGGGTGGTTCATTTTTAGACTTTTGCCAAAGTATTTAAGATCGGCTTCACATGCAAGTATCGGCTGATCACCGATCTCCCAAAATTAAGAAAATCAGGGACGAATTGTTGGTGCAACCTTAATGAAAACCCAACGGAAAATAAGCATATTCATAGAAAGTTGAGTGGAAGGAAAAAGTGCACTCAAGGACTGGTGGAAAATTTCTCAGTGGTTCAAAATCCTCTTTTCAGATAATAAATAACTTTATTAGAAAATTAAAAAGATAAGTGGAATCTGACAGATGAGAGGAGATGAAACATGAAAGAAGAGCGATAAATGTGTTGATTTCAGGCTGACGCATACCGAGGAGTCTCTGCGGTTCTCTCCCAGAGGACTGGATTTGGGGCTGACGCCAGCCGAGCCAACAGGGACTCCTGGTGGTTTGGGCGTCCCGCCGGCTGGGACGGATGAACCCGAGCAGGTGAGGCCGTCGCCGCTGGCTCTCTTCTCCACCTTCACCCGGACCGTCTGGAGGCTCAGGGCTGACGGAGGCGGAAGGTCGCCCAAGTCCTACACAGACACATTTGGTTAGAATGAGGACTAAAGCCAAAAATTATGTTAATAATTAAATAATCTAACAATTATTATGATGATTAATCTGGCATTTACTCTAATATTCTGATGATTAATCAATTATGTTGATGATTGATCAATAACTAACAATTAATCTGTTAATTATTCTGACAGCTAACTGATTACTCTGATGATAAATTGATTATTCTGTTGATTAATCGGATAAAAATGGGCATATTCTGCATATTTTTTATGTAAGCCTTTTTATACAATATTATAAACACATGATTTATTGATTATTTTGGATTAATAACTGGATGGCAAAAGGTACTTAACAGGAGATTAAATTGTAGAATTTGTACCAGGTGAAGTTGGACCTGGTACAAATGAGAAGTTTTTGGTTCAACATATTAACAGACAAATAATTTTTGATGTCAAATGCAAAATGTTTATATTTTTTGTAGTTGTTTTAGTTACTGCGTACTGAATAAATTGTTCTTTCAGCATATGGACTTTTTGAGTCTGTATACTAAAGTTGACGATTAATTGATTACTAAATTAGCTGACAGTCATTTCAATAAGTGATTAATCATGATTAATGATTAATCATGATTAATTTGATTAATCGTTCCAGCTCTAGTTGAGATGGTGTTGGTGAAGGAGATGAAGAAATGAGTGAAAATCACCTTTTCGTCCGTATCCAGGAGAAATCGCAGTAACTGGTGGTCCTGTGGCTCTCTGGAGTTGGACTTGTGGGACGCTGTGCTCAGCGCCGG
Source organism: Poeciliopsis paucimaculata (assembly GCA_903067055.1). Classification (NCBI taxonomy): domain Eukaryota; kingdom Metazoa; phylum Chordata; class Actinopteri; order Cyprinodontiformes; family Poeciliidae; genus Poeciliopsis; species Poeciliopsis paucimaculata. The sequence goes on along the minus strand of CAEGAD010046365.1, from coordinate 9,933 downwards.
ACTGACAGGCGGCTCCTTCTTGATCTCAACTTCATTTTTATTCCCTCCGTCCTCTGCAGCGGCGGTGGAGGCGCCGTCGTTGGGACTGCTGTCCTGGAGCAGCCGGTGCAGGATCTTGTGCCGCTCCGTCAGACTGCTGTGGGAAGCGGGGCACTGAGGACCCAGGGAGGGGTGAGGAGGATGAGGTGATGAGTTGTTGTTGTTGGATTCAGCTCCTGTGACACTGCTGTCCAGGAGCTGGTTGAGTCTGGGGTTCCCCAGCGGTGAGGCAGATGGAAGGGGGGCTTTATTCGAGTCCTCTCCCCCGTCTCCCGCTCCCTTTTGGGGCTTTGCCGACAGCGGGCGAGTGGAGGAGCCGGTGGGCATACTGGCTTGTCTCTGAAGTCCAGGAGACGACAGGGGGAAAGACCCTGCCGACCCACCGCCGCTCAGCGCCCCCGAAGGAGACTGGAGGCCCGGCGTGGAGGGGGAGAAGGGGTTCCCCGGGACCCGAGGGCTTCCCCCCAACCCAGGACTGGCTCGCGGCATCCTGGGAGACATAAACGAGGTAGAGGTGGCTGTGTGAGGGCTGCTGAGAGCTGAGGGACTGCTGACCTCCTGGGGGCAGTTCGTCCGGTTGGGCGTCAGGTAGCCTGTTGGTGTGGAGGGGTTGAGTCCGCTGTTGTTGGCGTGAAGGACAGAGCCTTGGTTTGAGTTACTGCCGGGGGGGAGCGAAGGGGACCGGGATGGGGTGTGAGCAGTACTGCTGGGGGTCGGAGGAAGGCTGGGGTTAGTGTTTTCCTGAGAGCTAGCAGTGTTGTGTTCCCTGTGAAAGAGAGACAGAGAGACAGACAGAGATGATGATGGCGAGAATAAACGCTGCACCAAATTCATAAAAGTACAGATTTGACACGGATCTACAAGAAAAAACCTTTTATTGATGCAGATTCTGATGTTTTCTTAACTTAAAGAGCCTTGAAACACCATTCATACAGGGCTGCTGGTAACGATTAATTTATTGATAACTAATAACGATTAATCAATGATCTGAAACTTAATCAATTACTTATTCATTATTATTACCATTGGTAAATCTGATGACTAATCTGGCAGTTAATTCGGTCAGTTAATCGATAATCTAGAAATTAATCTCTTACTCTGACGATTAGTCAATAAACTGAAACTGAATTGTTCTGCTGATTGATTAATCTGGCAGTTAATCAATAATTATCTCAATCAACAATCTAGGAGCTAATCTATAATTCTGATAATTAATCAATAATCTGGCAATTAATCAATTGTTCTAACAATTAATTAATCTCACATTCTGTTGATAAATCTGGCAAATAATTTCTTTATTCTGACAATCAGATTTTTATTTCAGCGTTTTAACACAATTTTAAAAAATAAATTAAAAGATGCAAATAAACAACTGATTTCCTTTCTAAATTACAATATTAACATTTTACTGCATAAAATGGACTTCTGAGTAAGACAATTAATCAGATCAATCAAGATTAATTGATTATTCAAATAATCACAACTATATAAGTAATTGTTAAATGGATTTAACGATCCAATTAATCGTTTAACTGGATCACTAAGTAATTTTCTTATCTGATTGCTTGATTAATCGTCAGAATAATCAATAAATTAATCAATTACTAATGTAATTGTTAACTGCAGCCCTACTTTAAATCAAATGCACTGGAACCTTTTAAAATAAAAAAAATAATAAAAAATATCTTTTGTTTGGAAAATGGTGTAAAACATTAATGAAATCGACAGGATTTGTGTTTTTTCATCAGGAGAACTTGATGATTCGTGTCGGTGGGATACCTGTCAATAGTGTGGATGCCCATGATGAAGGGCTGAACGTCGGGTTTTGGTGGGCAGCAGAACTTGCAGCGAGTCTGAGCGCTGAGTGGCGTCCCGTCACTCAACGTGAAACGGTACAGAGGGCTGACGGCGGTGCCGTGCGCCATCACTGACAGACAGAAAGACGTTAAACTTCACCATCATCTCTGAGTTTACAACATCTTTGTCCCCCAACTCGCTCAAATCTGTCTGGATATCCTTTTGTTCACACGCTGTTTTTCCTCCGGCTCAACTTTGTCGACATTTTCATATTTTATAAGCAAAAATACAAAAATATTTTTTCTTATTGTATTTCTATGTTCAGAGAATCTATGCAGTTTCACTTGTGGTGCTACCACACTTTTTCCTTTCACTCAACACTTTCTAATTCTTTATTTTCTACAAGCAAAACTCATCAAAATGACAAAAAAATAAATAAATTCTTGCAATAGTTTATTTTATTATATTTTTATGTGTAAAGAGCCTGTACAATATGAGTTTCTCTTCTGGTATTCATTCATACTTTTTCCTTCCACTCAACTTCCTGTACATTTTTTTCATTTATTTTGTTATATTTCCATGTGTAAAGAATCTATACAATATGAGTTTTACTTGTATTAACTTTTTGGTGCCACACTTTTTTCTTACACTCAACTTTCGCCACATTTATATTTTCGATGAAACAGGGAAACATTCTTTATTAAGATGATAATTCCTTTTAACTCTTCATTTTGTGTCTGAAACAATTAGTCTTTAATTGATGAAGCATCTGCAATTTGACGGTTTTCTGCTAATGAAGCTGCATAAGACACATTTAGATGTGTCAGTGGGTTTTGTTGCTGCTCACCTTCATGCAGCAGCTTCTTGGCATGCGAGGGCTCCTTGCCCTGCGGCTGAAAAAACGCGTAGATGCACTTCCTGACCAGGTCCTCCCAGCCAGGCCGGCCTGTCGCTCGCAGAGCGCTGGTTTCTATGGAGATGATCTTCCCTGGATCACAGAGACACACAAAAGATCAGTCTGAGCTGAAGCAAGCTGAGGTCCAATTACTTGGAAGTAAGTATATTAATTTAGTGAAAAATTACGAGATTTTCTGGCCATTTGGACATTTTTCAGAATTGCGAAGTCTGCATTTGACTTTCCAATCCTAATTCCTTCACCAATTAGGGCATTGAATGCCCTTTCAGACTTACGTTCTTATTGATATTGATCACATGTCAAAATTAAGACCAATATTAATTCAATTTTAGAGCTATATCTTCACAGAAATGTACGAACTTCACCCAGCTAACTGGCTATAAATTTTCACTTACAGACACAAAAAAGCTAGGTTTCTAGCAAAGGTACGTTAGCAGTGAGTTATCAAACTTTTGCCTGACAGAAAAGTCCAGCCATAAATAAAACAGAGTATTAAACAGTCTTGCCAAGACAAAATTTAAGAGCTGTAATTAACATATTAAAGGCCAAACTGGTCTTTAATATGAATCTGAGACATTTTAAGGCTTTAAATTTAGATATTAAATTTAGTGGAGATGAAATCCTTTTTATGTATAATGATAGGATATTATTTATTTATTGCACAGCCTTAAGAGAACCTTTGTACGACAGTGTTGGGTCCACTGCAGGTAAAAAAGAAAAGAAAAAGAAAAACACACAAAATTAATACATTTCTGCCAAAAAAAACCAAAACTGATCTACGCCTCAGAAACTTTACAGAAAAAAATACACGAAAATGTCAGTTTGAAAATTGACCAGAATTTGAGATTAACCAAAATTTTTTCTTAGGAAAACTATGGAAATTTCAAAGTTTGAAAAGTTAATAAATTACTAGAAAAATCTCACATTTTGCATTTGATTTCAGATTTTTTTTTTTTTTTTGTAAAAAGTTTGAAAAGTTGAAAATTTGACAGAATCAGAATTTAGTTTTTCAAAAAACTTGGAAACGTATCAGTTTAAAAAGTCAAAATTTTCTACAAAAAGTCTAGGAAATGTTTAATTTAACCTCAGAAACAAAAAACACTGAAATTTATGAGTTTAAAAACATTTGAGTTTTAAAATTGCCAACTTTCCATGTTTCTTCTGGCAATTTTTTTCGTTTTCAAACTCAAACTTTCTTGATTTTCGGTGGAGATTTACTTTTTTTCTATAAATCAACAACGGCCCTAATACGCTGTTGTACCTTTGAGTCTTTGCAACAAAACCACTAAAACACAAGAGCTCAAAGGTTATAATGGAGCTTTGAGGAGGAGAGATTATTGCAGAATTTATCAAAATTGAGAGATTAGTCTCACTTTTGAGTAAGAATTATTGATAAATTTTAATTAATTTTAATAATCAGGACAATATTTAGAAAAATCCAGGTGGAATAATTTGAGCGTCGTTGGGATCCTGCATTCGTTGTGGGAGATTTTACCTGTCGGGTCTTGCTTTGTAATAAAAGACTCGGTGCGTGGAATCCGACAGGCGATGCAGATCAGGCAGCTTTGCAAATCTGAAACGCAAAAAAAATCTCAAAAAAATTAATTACATGTCAAAAGAAACTTTCTTTCAAAGGAGCAGAATTAAAGGGGATAAATTTCTGCATTCAGACAGGAAAGGAGCCTGACAGCCTCCAAGGCCGGATCCAACCAAAATGACAAAAAGACCCGGAGAGCTGAGCAGCCAAAAATCTGCAATGCAGAAACTGCATAACAGAATTTATCAAGGCCACTGCACCAGTGGAGACAGTCTACTGATGCTCCAACCGGCAGCACCAGAAAAACATCAAACTTCAAGAAAAACTTAAAACTTTCAGCCATGCGAAAATAAAGTTGTTCCAAACCAATTATTTTTTTAAATTGGATTCATTCCTGAGATAGTCGGCATGACGGGGGTTCAGAAAAATGCAGTCAGAGTGAATCTTGTTTGGTTTAATTTGTGAAAGTTTTACTGCAGGCGAAGGACGAATGGAGGACGAACCGTCTCCGTCCTCCTGGACGGGCCGCGGCTGCGACACGGTGAAGCACTGCATGATCTCATACTGCTGCCGCGCCTCCTGGTTCTCGGCGTCCGCCTCGTCCGGCGGCCGCTTCAGCATGCGACAGTTAAAGGTGTGGCTGCTCCTGCGGCCGGCTTCCTGCGGCCACGGAGCGCCGTTCACTGGCCGGGCGGAGAAACGGAGAGAAGAAGAAGAGACACTTTAAACATGAGAACAGAAAAACATCGATTCATCCATCTATCCATCCATCCAGTTACTCATCCCTCCATCCATCATTTTCTGTGTTTTGCATCACTCTAGAAAACAATATCTACAGATCGATCAACAGAAATAAACTGATCCAACCTTTCGGTTTAAAGCTCTGAATATGTTTTATCTTCAGCTTCAGCTGAAAATAATCGATCATGTAAATTATTTGAGAGACTCCACCTTTCCTAGAGGAAAACGGCTGTTCTGCTCTAACAGCTGCAGCTGTTGGAATGAAAACATGCAGCTGTTTGACCTTGCTGTTTGCTGCACCCAGTTATCTCCATTTTCATTATAATCTCTCCTCAAGGTCGTTCTGCAAAACCAAACGGTGAAATAACTTCACCGCGCTGAATGAAGGTATTGTTTCCCATTACGGTCCCCCACGTTTGCTCTTCCTCTGCACAGCTTATGCCCCAAATTTCCTTTGCAGCTCCTAACAGAGGCACAAAATTAACTTCATTTATCTTTTTTCTCAGCTTTTCTGCCTGCCTTTTCTTTCTTCGCCATATGAATCCAAACAGAGATCACTCACCGAGGCTTTTAGGCAACAGATTGCGGACAAATTCATTGTGGTCTCCCACGTGGAGGATGGTGTATACGCTCGAGTTTATCAGCTCTTCCTGGGTGTATCCAAGGTAACCGATCACGTTCTCAGAAACGAAGACGATGCGGCCCTCGCGGTTGACCACAAAGAAGAATCCGTCCAGGGCCTGCATGAAAATGTAGACAGAGTGTGATGAAGGCAGAATCTGAGTATTTAAGCTGTTTTTATACCTGATAGTCCGGTAGAGTCGGTTCGATTGGGGATCAAAGTTTCAACATTTGTTACATTTTCAGCTGCTGCAGTTTGCTTTCATACTGCTCCGTGTCAAATGAACCAAACTAATTTAAAAAGCTGTTCCCCTCCTCGCCTGTGGGGGCGGTAAGCCACAAATTACTGCACAAAAACCTCTGAGTTACACACTGAGTGTAACTGCCTTCTTCACAAAATGTAAACAACATGGAGTGGCGTCAGATTTTAGCAAATTTTTATCTTTGGTAAAAGAACACGAGCCATTTCTCCAGCTGGCGCTAGCCTGGCACCTTTGCTTTGGTTGTATTTACCCAGAATGCCCTGCTCAGTATTTCACTTCCTGCTTTTGCAGGCATCTACCATCCGCTTGGCGTTCACATTTGCATTCAACCTGCGCCAGAGTTCACTTTCATAGGACCGATAACTAAGTTTGTAGGGTGACCAAAGTTTGCTTTTCTGATGCACATTAGGGTCCGATCGCACATTCCCAAACGAACCGGGCTAAACTGGGCCAAGGTGAACTCATCCTCAGCTTACCTCCAGCAGCATGGGCCCCAGCGCCTCTTTCTCCACCAGCCCCTGACTGCTAGACGAGATGTCGCTCTTCTGCACGTCGTCGTCTGGAGACAGAAGCGCTGCTTTCTCTGTCAGGAGGAAAGTGATTCAGGTCGATGCAGAAGCCTCTTTCTGGTCACGGTTACATGAGGTTCTAAAGCCGTGGCTCTCCTCACCTTGCTCCCGCCGTTTGATCTGCTGGATTTGGTCCACGGTGCTCCTCAGGATGTGGCACTTGTCCGGCTTGGCGCTCACACTGGCAATGTCGCCCATGTTGGACGACACCAGCTCAGCCAGATCCTCGATGTAGCGGCACTCCAGCTCCCGCCTCCGCTTCTCCACACTGCGGCAAACAAATGAGCTGTAAATCACGACACCTTGACAAATCTCATTTATACATAAATAAAATAAAGTAGTGCCCACTGAGGGCAAGTGAAAGTCAAGGCACAAGTCACTGAGGAATAAGTTCAAGTCAAATCAGAAATTGTTGAAGGTCAACAATTTCTGACCTTCATTGAGGGCAAGTCCAATTCCAAGTCAAGTCGCAAGTTACTGAAGGTCGAAACAAATGTCAAGTCATTTAAGTCCAAGTTTAGTTCCAAGCTGTTGCTAAGGGCCAAGTCAAGTTTCACTTGGGCTGAATCCAAGTCAACTCAGAAGTTCTTGAAGGCCAGTGGTGTTGCGGTGGTGCAGGGCTAAAGCAGAACCACATATGGTGGCCTTAGTCCTTGACGCGCCGTCGCAGGTTCAAGTCCTGGCGTGATGACCTTTGCCACATGTCTTCCCCCTCACTCGTTGTGTGTGTATTTATATATATATATATTTATACTTGTAGTACAAATTCAAGTACAGATTCATAACATGACATGACATGATGGAGAAACCCAAGTCTTTATAAAAATCTGGCAGCCATTTCTGTTCCTACTGGCCCAACAGGACTGTAATTTCACCGAGACAAAGTTTCAAACTGCACCTTTAAACTCATATAGAGACATTGGTGGGCTGCACATCTGGTAGCACTGTTGACTTGCAGCAAGAAGGTCCTGGGTTCAATTCCCAGTTCCCGGCCCGGGGTCTTTCTGCAGTTTGCATGTTCTCTCTCCGGGTTCTCCGGCTTCCACCCACAGTCCACAAACATGACTGTCAGGTTAATTGGATTCTCTAAATTCTCCATAGCTGTGAGTGTGAGTGTTTTGCTGGTTGTTGGTCTGTCTCTGTGTTGACCTGCGACAGACTGGCGACCTGTTCAGGGTCTCTCGTCCGGCACCAGCACCAATTCATTTTCTAATGCCAATTCATTAGAAAATGAATTGGCATACGGTTATTCAACAGTACTTTGAATAACCGTATGTGGTATTTCTTTAATGTCCATGTCTTTTTTTCCAGTATTATTGATATATAATACTGATTTATTGTATTATTGATATATTTGTGTAGTTCACTGTCTGAAAAATCTAAATAAATAGATTTTAAATTGTTTAATTGCATCAAAAATCCTTCCCAGTGTTGCTTCCGTGAGATCATTGCTGATATCCTTCCACCTTTGTATTCTATTAATAAACGTCTATTTTCCATGTTAAATCCTTTAATTTCTATTTAAATTAAGGAAAATTAAATAACATGACAGAATTGAGAATTTAAACATTTATCTAACATAATTTTCATGGTTTTGTGATTTGTTTGAATAGAAGCTGGACTAAAGCTTCAGACATTAACTGCCCCTGCAGGCAAAAAGCTCCCTAATTACTCAATAATGAAGCTTTCAAAACTCTGTCTGTGAACGACAGGAAGCGGGAGGAAGAGAAGTGAAAAATAGGAAGCTGGCGATAGAGCAGGAGGATGTGCTCAGACAAGAATACCCTCAATAATTCACCATCCTGCTGAGAGAAACACATGGCAAACTGCTGAGCGGGGAGAAATACTGGACAGAGAAGATGGATGTTTGCCAGAACCGACACCACCAGTCAATTAATCTATTAGCAGTTTGGAAACAAATAATCAAAAGGAAATTTCTGAGCAGAAATGGCAAACATAATTGATTTTTCACAGGATTACTAGAAGGGAAACTAGCAGGGTATTGATTACTTTTGATATTTGATAAGCAACCTGATTTGTTTCTTAGGAAAAATGTTTCTATATTTTAAGATTTTAAACGTTTTTCAGAAAAGAAATCCATGTATAACATAAATTTTCGCCCTGATTTTTGGATATTTTTTAAAGTAAAAATTAACATTTCTTTATGTCTGTTTAGTTTTGCTCGCTGTCTTTCCATATTTTCATTGTATGAACGGTTAAATCCTCCCTATGTTGACCTGTTTAGACTGGAAACTTAACCTTAACTCCTGCTCACTGCAAAAACTTAAGTATTTTTAGTCTGTAATATCTTAGTACACTTAAACTAACTTACAAGTAGCTTTCCAGCAAGATTTAAGAGCTTGTTTTAAATAAATGATTTCTTAATATTGATGAATAAGTTATAATTGGACGATTATATAAGATGGGAAAAAAGTCATGTTTTAAGTAAAATTATCTGCAAATTTCAATCAATATTAAGGAATTATTGACTTAAAACAAGCTCCTATAGCTGCTGAAAAGTTACCTGTAAGTCGGTTTTGTCTTAAATAAGACAAAACTAAGATATTCACACTGAAATTAGATCAGAAATACTTAGTAAGGTTTTGAGCTTTTGCAGTGCAGAAGCACATTCTTGGACTGCAATTCCAGAAACATGCAGTGCGGCTGATCAGTTGCAGATCGGTATGTGGGAAACGTGTGAAGAGTGTGTCTACGTGAAATGACCACTCACGGTGGTGACCAGGAAGTAGGTCACCACCGTGACATGTGATGCAGGTTTCTGGTCGGCTGACGTGTCGGGGTATGAAAACTTTAGGCCTCCAGGACTCAAATAAGCTGCACTACAAACATTGTCATATGATAGGACTCTCCTACGCAGGCGTACGAGTTCTAATTTTCAAAATTGAACAATTTTTTTATGTTCTGATGAGGCGAATCTCTATAATTGGCAAATAAAAATCATATTGTTAATGTTTTCTATCAATAAGAGAATAAATCCACTACTAGGCACGTTTACTTAATCTGAAAAAAATAAAATATAATCTTTCTCTGTTTTCATGTATTAATATAGAGAAACACCACTGTTGATGTGACAATCGGGATGGATGGATGGATGGATGGATGATGGATGATGGATGGATGGATGGACGGATGGATGGATGGGTGGATGATGGATGGATGGATGGATGGATGGACGGACGGATGGATGATGGATGGATGGATGGATGGATGATGGATGGATGGATGGGTGGATGATGGATGGATGGATGGATGGATGGATGGGTGGATGATGGATGGATGGATGATGGATGGATGGATGGATGATTGATGGATGGATGGATGGACGGATGGATGGATGGGTGGATGATGGATGGATGGATGGATGGATGGATGGATGGACGGACGGATGGATGATGGATGGATGGATGGATGGATGATGGATGGATGGAT